>PVJX010042658.1:0-14050 GCA_004027295.1 Dolichotis patagonum | reverse complement strand
TTAATCTCTGACGATAAATGCCGTGAGGAAAATAGGATAAAAGTACAATGACCCTGTGTCACTGGAGATGGTGCGATCACTAGAAAAGGTACAAGTAGTTGATGTGATGGCACTATTGATGCATTGACTTGATTAAGCAATAGTCCCCGCTTATTTAAAGACTAATTACCAAATCTTAATATGGGGGTCACAGCAAGGGAAGTTTGCGTATGTAATCAAAACTTTCAATCATTGGCTTTCTATAGATGACATTGTTCCTTACCACCCATAAAAATAAGACCATAACAGCAGGACTGAGGGAAGAAATTCCATCAGGCCTGTGCCATGGTGTTCTAGCCAGCTCTTGAGAATCCTTTCCTGGCTGTGCACCCTGTGATGTCTGGCTTTTTCGTCATCCCCTGCATTTTGCTCAATTCAGTTTCTTAGAATAGATTTCTGCACCTGTCTATCTCTACAGTTTGCATTTATTTGGTAAAACTTGTTAATAGAAATTACAATGAAGAAATTGAAAAAATACAGAATGATATCAACCAATAAAGGGTACTTTCCTGTGCAGGTTTCTGCTGTGGAGAGCCGGTGCAAATCCCTTTGGAGACTGACAGACTGTGCAGAAAATATGTCTAAAAACCACAGGATGGAGGAGGAAGCTGAGTTGTTCACTCATGAACTCCACATCCTTGACGTTTGAGGGTGTCTGTACTTCCTGTGTGTGTCCTAATCTTTTTCTCTAGGACCAAAAGATAACCAGAGTGAAAAAATAGAAAAATGATAAGGATAATTTGATAGAATGTAGGCTGAAATTGGATATAGTCCCGTACATGTCTACTAAGAAGACTTTGGCTTCTAGACTCTACTTGCTGGTGAGACAAACTTTTTCAGAAACTGGGACAGAATTTGTGATTTCTTCCATACAACCTGAGAGCCTAAATGGTGCTAGGCACAGAAAAAGAGGCTGAATAAACATGAGTGAAGCTGATTCTCCATCCTTTAGTAATTTCAGATTTATTAAAAATGTTTGCAATTAAATTTCACAGAATTCAAAGGAGATTTCTATACAGGGTGGTGGGTGGCAGGGTTAGTGCTGCTTAGAAACACGAAGCGGATAAGGAAAGATAAAGTTATTATGAAGCAGTTTTGGGGAAAACCACAGAAGAACATCCCTTACATGCCATGTTCAGTTCTGGGTGCTGCCTGGTGATGAAAACAGGAGCAAATATAGAAGATAAAAAGCAGCATTGTAAATTCAGAGTTGCACAGGAAATTGAAATTCTTCACTGTGTTTGGGAAGAAAAGATTGGTGAGGTGGGTAAAGCCAGAGCTTTAGAGTAGTCCTTTAAAGAGCTGGATTTCTTCAATTGTCTTCATGTAGGGAAATTGGAACCATCTGCCTTCCATTCTCTACTTGGCTTGGAACTGAACCCTACCTGAGCAGATATACTGTAGCTGAGGTTTGTTTTGTTTCATTCCGTGTTCTCTGTTTTCATTTGTGTTTTGTAGTTGGGGGAAGGAAACAGTTCACCATTGTACTCCAGCTCCCTCTCACTCTTGGTCCAGCCTCACATGGCACAGGTGGTCACATCAGTTTCACATCAACGAGCACTTACTTTCAACAGACGGAGGGACGGAACCAGATCCCAGCAGCTTCCTTGCATCCAGAGGTACCACATTCCTGTACCAAATCCAGGCACGTGGCAGGCGCATGCAGAATGGAGGCACATGTTCAGTGACCAATTCCATGAAAATTAAGAAATACGGAATTGCAAAACACAGCGTTTCATTGTCTCGGCTGCCTGCCCTAATTATTGCCAGAAGGTACAGTTGGCCAATAACACTGATTCCCCCACCCACTGCTTATAAGGAAAAGGTATCAGCCTCTCATTGGTTTTCTTCATTTTTCTTTGAATATTGCTGCAATATTTCATGCCAGCTCCTCCTCGTTTCTTCTTTGCCATTTTGAAGCTTTGATTCACCTGTAAGACATATATATATATATATATATATATATATATATATATATATAATTTTTTTATAAAAGCCAGTGAAATAATGGTGGCCATAAAACCCCACTTGCCTGAGCACAACCAAAAAGTGCTGTGTTTGCCATCCAAAAAAGGCCTCCTGCTCACAGCAGGCGCTGCTTGGCAGCTCCAGCCTCCTCTTTTTATTCTTCTCCAACCATTGTGCTCAGAAGCCTGGCAGGGTTAGAGCAGCTGAATGCATTATTTCATAATCACTTGACAGTGTTGTCTTTAAACCTCCAAGTTTTACAAGCAAGGTGATGGCCGCAAGGGATTTGTCCTGACAACTCAAAGACTAGTTCACGCTGTGTCTGAAGGGGTCAGAGAAAGCAGGAAAATAAAGAGACATCATGCAAATGAAGCCCCGCACATTCATTCTTCTGACTTTAATCTGCATAGATTGATTTCTATTTTATTCTTTTTCTTTTGACCATTTATGGGATGCACAGAAAAAAATTAGAGGATAGAGCTGTGAAAAATAAAATAAAATAAAATAAAATAAAACAAAAGGCACAGGGACCCCCTGCATATGTTGCCCTTCTTGCTTTCACTAGAGAAATCTTCAAGAACAGTGACCTTACCATTTTTTCTCTACACATAAAATGTCAAGCTTTCAGAGTTTAGAGGAAATTTGGCTGAGGGCAGGCATCCTCCTTCCAAAATGCTGGCAATCCCATACATTTGCCATAGTCATATTTACTCCAGGTCTTAAACTCATGCTTTAAAGGCAAATTATGTGAGCATGTATGAATTTGTCTGTAATACTGACACTCAGAGAACTTTGTAAGAGCCAGGGACTTGAATTATATTTTTTATGAAACTAACTCTGTGAGATCTTGTCATATCTTCTGTAAGAATGGAATTCATAGTAAATAATTTAGCAAATATTGTGTTTAAAAGGTTAATTATTTCTTTTCATATTTTATTTTCTTTCTTACATGATTTCTTACTGGTTTAGGGCAGAATCACACTACAGCGTCAAGAAGTCAGTGTCTCCGGAGCATAGTTTGAAAAGCATTTGCGGAGATAGAGACTTTTTAATTGCAAAGATGCATATTTCTAACTCTGGCTCTAATTTCTGAACAAAATCCCATAAACTCATTACCAACAGACATCTCTTAATCAAAGACTTTCAGGTCTTGCTTGTCATCTACCTCTAATACATAACAGTGTATGTAGCATTGCCATTAGCTACATTTTTAAATGATTCGCTTAATCTATAGAGTCATGAAATTAAGTGATGGTGCTATTTCATTTTCATTGGAAGTTGCACCTGAAACAAGCAAACTATAGTAGAAATAAGGGAATAAGTAATTGTGAGGGGAAAAAACTAACACTTAAGTTTATTTTTGTATTAACAAAGCAACAAAAGCTGGACATTCTTATGGAACTGTCTAAAAATATGATCAGATAGAACCAATTGTTTTGGCCCACTGAACTGGTGATATGATTCAAAACTACATAAATAACAATCCTTTCAAAGCAAATGATCATGAAAGGTGTTCCTTGCTAAAAGATAACATACTATTTTTGTCTAGTGGATTATATAGGTTAAGTAGGATGGATGCAAAATTTTATTATGTATTTTATTATATATTTTGACCCTTCGGCTTCATAGGTTACAATTTAACCAGAGCAGGATATTTACCAGACATTTCATTGAGAATCAGAGCCACGACTTCTCAAAAGGGATTGAGTGAGTGGAGAACTTGGCTTTTCACTGTTAATTATTCAGTCAATTTTGCAATTAACTGCTATGAAAGGCTTAGAATTTGGTACTGACAGCATTTTGATACAAAAATTTTGTCCAGGTACTGTTTGGTTGTTTCATACTGAACAGAATTGTAGAACTTTAGGTGCTAATTGGCTCATGACTTGTCACCCTTTCCAGCCACAATAACTTGCTAGTCATCCTTTTTGGTATTTATTGTGTCTTTTGGAACCAATCTAAAAAAATAACATTGTACTATTTTACTGCAGCTCCTCAAACATTTGCCACTAACTCCAGTGAAGACTGCAAAGGAAGTTGAAATAATATCATATAATCAAAAGTGTGCTTCTTAAAACATATTAAACTAGAGATGCATGGAAATATCTGATGGACAAAATGGCTTGAGATTATTTTTCTTTTTCTTTCCTTCCAGAAAACATGACTAATGCATCAGTGAAAAACAGTTTTAAGAGTGTAGATTTCAAGGGAGATAAAAAAAAATGTAGAACTGAAGCTACTCCCAAATGTAATTTTATTACAATAACATAATGAAAGTAATATTTTGGCAAGGCAGTAGGATTTCTATTGTCTTTCTGAAGTTTTTTGGTTGAATGAGAAGTGGGAGTTGATGATGCTTAAAATAGCCATATAGGTTCTTGTGCTCTTACATGTTTGTGGTACTTAGACTGACTCCATTCACACCAATCACGTGACTCAATATTGCTTTCAGCTGTATAAACAGGCAAGGAAGTGGCCAGTGCAGAAAGTTTAGTATTCAAACTCCTTATGTTTCAATTCTGAGTTTAATAAAGAAATTTTAAATGAAGGGGAAAATAGAAAGAAAAGAGGAAGGGAGAATGAAGATAGGGAATAAAGGAAACAGAGGAAATCTTCTATTACAGAATCTTCTATTACAGATCTTCTATTACAGAAAGAAAAGGACAAATGGGAAAGAAAAGAATATACTAGAAATGAAAGAGAAGAGAAGAGAAAAATGTTATTCTCAATGCATCACTGAACCATCAGACACAACTATTTTATAGTAATCAGAAGTGAATCCAGGGCCTTCACAAATGAGCTGTATTCCCTTCCTCTTTATTTAACTAATTAATTTTTTGAGATAAGATCCTGTTAATTTCGGCACGATTTTCTTTTCTTTCTTTTTTTTTAATTTTTTTTTTATCGGTACCAGGTATCGAACTCGCCACCACGCACTTGCAAGGCAGGCACTTTTGCCTGCTGAGCTAAATCCCCAGCCAGAGATCTTGTTAATTTCATAACTTGGCCAGGCTGTTCAGTCACGAACCACAACGCCAGCTTACGATGTTTAAAATTGTTTAAATGCTCATATTTCAGGGTATGTCTGCCTTAGGAACAGAGACTCTCCATGGATATTAAAAATTCCTGTTGCTGTAAGTTTGTAGAGTGACTGCTTCACATATAGGACTGCAAAGAGTTCCTCTGGAACCCGGGAGCTTCAGCATATGTTTATTTTTGCTTCAAAATGCAGTGATAACTAAATAATCAATTGCAATAGCTATAGCTTGAGAAAAGCGAAGCAATTCAGAACTTGATGAAAAAGCATTTTTTTTTTTTTTGAGAAAGGGTCTCACTGTGTAGATCATTCTGTCCGGAACTCACTATGTAGTCCTTCCTGACTAGCCTCTGACCCTCCTTCCTCAGTCTCCTGTACTGAGATTAGAGACATGCCTCACCATACCTGGTAATGATGAAATTTCTAGAGTATTTCTATCAGGGGAAATGTAGAGCTGTGTGAGGGACAGTGCGAAACCAATTGTAGTTTGAGGAAGAAACTTCTGCCATGAGCCCTGTGTTGTGGTCAGGGGTTGCAAGAAGTACAATTACATATAAGACATGTAATTTGTAGTTTTATTTATAATGGTCACCCAAGGAGTCAAATACAATGAAAGTACAGGAAATCTGTCCATACGCAAAGACCCACAGACTCCGGCTGAGGGCCTGGATCCCACAGCAATGTCCTGCATGAGTCTAGTTGAACACTTGGAACCCATGCTAATGCCCTCCGCAAGTCCAGCTAGAGGACTATGATAATGACCCATGGAAAGTCAGGGTCAGCAGAGGAAGCCAGAAAGTCTGTGCCAGTGTATGAAAGGTCCGTGGCAGTAGGCTGAGGGTTCTGCACTGGATCCAGGCAACAATTCTCAAAGTAAGAACCAGAGATCCCCCCAAAAGTACCACAACTATCCTCAGTGACAGTGAGATTCTGAGCTCTTCCCATGATGAGAACAGCCAAGTTCATAGCAGGAAAGAAGCTCAAAAAGCTCCTCCAGGAGACCCAGTGACAACAGGAGAACCCACAGTAACGAGGAGCACCAACGACACTAACTCTTCCTGTCCATTCCTCCTTTCTATGTTGGCAACAATCCTCAGGTGGGCCACTCGTGCTCAGCACCACACTGATTCAATTCAGTTGGTACTGTAAGTTGACCACCAGTTATCAACCCACCAAACCCTGCTACATTAATTCTTTCCTGATAATATGACCAGTCATCCCTGTGAAAGCTCTGTGAAAGATTGAACTTAATTGGGGAACAAATAAATTCATGTGGTACAAGATTGCACACTACCCTATGCACATCCTCTCAGTCTACCTCTTATTGTAGAGGTTGCTGATACAACCAGGTAGACAGCAACTTAAATATTGTACACTAGATTCTTTGTGTTTAAAGAAGTAATCTCATTTATTGACTAAACATCTGTTCATTTTTTTAGTGACTCACAGAAACACAATTAGTTTAGAGAAAATATAAAAATAAAACCTCCATCACATCTCACCCACATAAGCTTTGTTAATAAGCTCTTTATACCTTTTTCTAATCCTGTCTAAAGTTCTTTTGACAAGACTGTACAACAAAATTAATTTTTGAAAGCTGTCTTCACAAAGGCTTTGTAACTGATGACTACCTTAACTGATGATTACCTTATGATCAAAGTAAAGTTTCCTTGTGAACTTTCACCACCCCCTTTATCATCATTAATATCAATATTACATACTATTCTTTTCTTCCTGAAATGCAAATTGTGTTTGTCAGTGCATGTTAGAAATAGGAAATTATATAGCTTCTTCATATCTTTAGAAGACTTGCATTTTCTTAGGAGAAACAAGCCCAATTTTATAACAGCACAAAACTTATAACTTACAAATTGTAAGTGGATCAGTATGTGGTTGTAAATATGTGTAGGAACATTAACATGCTGATAAAATACAATGAATATAATTGCCAGAGAGAGGAAAAAAATAATAAGTAATGCAGGAAGCTTGTAATACTGAAGGAGCTACATGAGAGCACATAATTTGGACGGTACAGAAAATTAGAAGAGTTAGATTGAATATTTATATACTCCAGATTTACTTGTTGAACCTTCAGCTCCAATTGCTATGTTCTAAATATTTCTGTTTGCTTTGAAATTCTAACACGAAAAACAAATCCTCAGTGTGATGATGTTAAGAAGTAGAGGCAGGGAAGCGATGAACTCATGAATGTGGGGCTCTCCTGAAGGTCCAAAGAAACTTGTTTGTCTCCTTCTACCTTATAAGGACCCAAAATGAATCTGCTAGCCCCTTCCTTCTGTCTTGTACTTCAGAGTGGCTAGCACTTGAGCCATATATTTCTGTTGCTTGTACATTACACAGCCTAAGGTATTTTGTTACAGCTTCCCAAACTAACTACAACACCAGTGGGACAGTATTTGGAGATGAGTTCTTTGCTAGGTGATTCTGCCTCAGATGTAGATAACCATGCTTATAAAGGAAACGGAGTGTGCTAGCTCACCTCTTTCACCATGAGCGCACAGAGCAAGGAGATACAGATCTGGGGAATGGAAGATGGCTCGCACTAGACACTGAATCTCCAAGGTTGGACTTGGTAGCTTCTAGCAGTACAAAATGAAGAAGATATCAGGTAAAGTGGGTCGCTATTGTGATGGGTATAATATTAAGAGGATTTTAGAACTGACAACATAGGAAATTATCCAAGGGTTTTTAACACAATGGGATGACACAAGAAAGCTGGTGTTTGGTAATAATATTAGCTATCTTATTAAAATATTAAAATGTGTGATGTAATAATTGGAGACTATCTTTTTCTGTGAAAATTATGAAATTATTTATTAAAATTTTGTGGTATCTATAGAAATTCTAGACCCTAGTGAGATTTGTTGTCCAATATCATTTAGAAGTGGAGACAAAGCATGTTTAATTTTTTATTTTCTTTTCATGAAATGAACAAAAGGATCATAAACACTAAAAGAATCATTTTTTATAACCACAAACCTAAATTTTACAAAACTAAGAATAAATTATCTTTCAGAAGATTTCTACATAGATGTTGACAATCCTGTGAATTACAAATGAACTCATGTCCTGAGAAACATTTATCTTGCTGTTCTTGCTGTGCTCCTAGACCAGCTTCTTAGCACACAGAACTATTTATAGTGATTGTCAAGTACAGATTGACATGCCTTCAAAAGGAGACTACCTTGTTTCTTTGGAGTTTGAAAATAGTATGTCTCTAAGACTTCTCTTAAAAAACTTTTTCATTTTAATATTATGTTCCAAAGGAAGTACTCAGAAGATGAGGTTAGAAGAACTAAATGGATAATTTTCTTTCCAAACAATAAACTCAGAATTTAGACGGGGTAATCCTTGCACTAGGCAAATGAAACAAAGTGCCCCTGGCAATGTCCTGTAGTGAGATGCAAGGAATGCTACTAATGTCAATTCCTGCCAAGGACACTTTGATGTCTGAGACAACAGCCTGGTATTACATTCCAGGGACTATATAAGCCAAAAACCTGAATTCAGCTGTTAAGGACTAAGTCCATTCATTAAAATGCAGACTTCAGAATTTACCATACCATGAAATTATAATGAGAAAAAAAATAAAACTCAGGCAAAACAAGCAACAATGATAATCTCTCTACACGAAGAATATACTAATGCTAAAATATTTTAACTGGTTATTTGAACATTAATGTTAAATCCCATTTTTTTAAACCATACTCAGTGTTTGGGCAAAAGACACATTGGAAGTCAGGTTTTTAATGCATCATAATATATTATTTAATTAATGGAAATATATTTTCATTATGTGACAGGAGTAGTAGTTGCATTTGCCTTTGGTATGTGAAACAGAAGGAAATATTTTAAATAGAGAATAGATTTCTAGAACAATGGTGTTGTGTATTTGATGCCAAAAACAAATTCCAGATGTATTAATGGCTGAATAAAAAATTTCATTGTAAGAAAATATGGACACACTTTTATTTCAGTGGACAAGGAGAGGTTTTAGATATACAAAGTAAAAAAATACAGAAACAAGATTTATTTGGAAATAAAACATAGATTAAGATGGAAAGAATGTATACACAACATGTAAAAAAGACAGATTAACTATACACGTATATATGAATATATATTGAACCATCATATCTAGTAAAAATATAGGACTAGTTTTCTATGAAACTTTTATCACAATGTTTTCATCAATAAGTAATCTTTCTGATTTATATAATTTGTTTGCTCTTTAACCACACATTATTGCACACATATTGTTGAGGCTTTGACATTTAACTCATGACCAGCAACACCATACCTCATACTTGAATTAAGCTTATCTGCCATATTTTCTCGATGAGACATCAGTGCCTTCTTGAAGTGTCTTGAGTTGGGAGCCTCTAACCACAGTTCAGCACTGTGCATGAGGGCATTTTAAGCAGCAAATTTATCAACAAAAGGCCAACTATTTGGCACTATATAAATAGAAAGGGAAAATTACTTACAGTACATAAATTGCCTCAGAGCACTTTCCTGTCCAGTCTCGGCTGGAAACATACAGGTTGATTCGACGTTTCAGCCGTGAATGACTACAAATACACATCAAGTGCTGATTTGTGATTGAAAATAATTTTAGCACCAAATAAAGTTGCAAATACAGAATCTAGGAAAAGAGAGATCTCCTGTGTGTGTGTGTGTGTATGTGTGTGTGTGTGTGTGTGTGTGTGTGTGTGTGTGTTTACAAGAGAAAAAAAAGAAAATGAAAAAAGGGGAAGAACAGAGGAAGTAGGAAAAACAAGTTATTTACCATTGGGCAGGTAGTTTCTGATGGATATAAAAATTGAAACAAGTCTTCAAAATTATTTTAATTGTGATGCACTTTTAAAAATAGCAATATACTTGAACATTACCTAATCATTCTCTTGAATAAAATCAATGCATTATTTTATTATTGTACTATTTCTTATATTTTTCTTAGTACTAATATGTGTTTTTACAGTTGTTTCTTAATGTTATTACTGTATAGAAATCCGTATTATTAGGGGACACATTTAGACTACAGCACAGGATTTAGAGTGGAGAGTATGCTGTCGTGCAGGGTGGTACATGCCTGTAATCACAGCATTCGAGGCCCTGAAATAGGAGGGTAAGTTTGAGGCCAGCCTGGGCTACATGAGCCAATTGAAGGCCAGCCTGCACTGCCCAAAGAGACTCTGTCTCAAAAAAAAAAAAAAAAAGAATAAAAACAAAACCAAACTAAATAGTGTAAAACATATGCCATGATTAGAAATCACAATAGAAAAGAATATTCAACTCTCTTGCTGGTTTCTGACTTGCTGTTTGCAGCCGCCATGAACTACAGCCCCGCCATGCCACACTGCCTTGGGCCAATTGAGTATGGACTGCACTCTCCAAAAACTATCTTTCCTGATGAGTTTTCAAAGATGGAGGACCTAGAGGTAGCAGGTTATGGAGCCTCTCTGAGAGTGACAACTCAAATTCCAGAATAGAACACCCTGGAGAGGTCCAAACAGAGTGAGATGGACTCTCTCAACCCAGAAAGAAATTGAAGGGAAAGAGACTGCTCAAATACAAGGTCCCAGGGCTACCATTAGAGAAGCTAAGATCAGCAAGCACTGCACTGTTGCCGAGCCGCCTGAAATCATGCCTGAGATCCACTTGAGCGACCAAACCACGCTGAAGCCACTGGCTTGAGCGGCTGGAGTGTGGAGCTGAACAGCCCTGAGTGCAGCTCACCCAGAACTAGCCCTGCATGTCACCCACCCAGAGGGCACCGTGAATTCCCGAAGCAGACACACTGAGGTCAGAGGTCGGGGAGCCCAGCAGTTCTCTGGGACCGGCATCAACACACAGTGAGTGATGGGAATGGGACCCTCCTGTGGGAAAGAGGCAACCAACTAGAAGACATATTGGAGTTGGGCAGGAAAGCCCTGGCTCTGTAAGGAAGTGGCTTCAGTTGATTGCTCCCCTTGCAGAGTGGATTGGTGGAATCTGCTTGGACTGGCTGGGACCCAGTGGGTCATCACAAATCAATTGGTTCCCTGAGAGCGGCGCACACTGACGCAGTGAAGGCCCATGAAGGTTGACTGGCCTGGAGGGGAGAAGCCAGCATATGCTACCCTTGCTTGCACTTCATTTTCTGATAGCGGATGGCAGAGGGCAGAAGCCCCTAGCCTACGTGCTCCAGAAGAACCCTAACCAACAATAAACAGGGGTGGGAATTACACTATAAACTTGTATGGAAGGAACCAAAAACGTGATGAGAGGGAGAAATGAGAAAAAGCCTCTAGTCCCCAACCCTGAGAATATTGATCCAGGAGAGGTAAATATAAAAGAGACTGAGGGCAGCAAACATGAAACATCAAACACAGCATCAGTGGATATAAAGAAATATCTTCAGGACCTCATAAATGAGATCAAAACTGAAATATTATTTCAAGTTAAACAAGAGATAAGTAGATTAATAAAAGAAAGGCTGGGCATCTCTCAAGAAGAAACAGACAGAAGAATGGAGGAACACAAAAGGAGAGAAGTGTTCCATGAAGAATATAAAGCAAACCTAGAATTCATGAAGCAGATTCAAAGAGATTACCAGCAAGCTAAAGACTCCATAGAAAGTTGGCAAAACTCCTTGAAAGAAACCAAAGATAGACTATCAAAAATTGAACACAGGCTTGCAATGTGTGATCATGAAAGGGAAGATCTCTTAAAAATCACAAGGGAGCAGGCAGCAAAGATACAAAGACTGGAAGATGACAAGAGGATCTATAACTTAAGAATAAAGCATGTGAATGAAGAAGCAGGAGTCAAAACAGAAGAACTGCAAAGGATATTCACAGAAATAATTAAGGAAATCTTCCCAGACATATAAAAAGGAAATGAAATGCAGATGTATGAAGCATACAGAACTCCAGCCCCCTACAACCAAAACAGAGCTACACCCAGACACATAATAATCAAGATCCCAGAAATTCAATATAAGAACAGAATATTAAAAGCCATCAGAGAAAAGAAACAGATCACCTATAAAGGAAAACCTATCAAAATCATGGCAGATCTCTCAACACAGACCATCAAGTCAAAAGATCTTGGAGTGAAGTAATTCAAGCCCTGAAGGAGAACAACCTCCAGCCCAGATTGATGTATCCTACAAAACTCTCTCTAGAAATTAATGGAGAAACAAGATGCTTCCATGACAAAGAGGAACTAGGAGAATTTGTGATCACCAATCCAACCCTACAAAAAAACACTGAAGAACATTTTATAGAGAGAGAAAAAAATACGAGCATTTCAGGAACAGTGGCAGAGAGGCCTCAGTGAATGAGGCTGATAGTGAAGTGGAAGAGAAAACTAGACTATCAATGGCAGAAAAACAGAATAGCAGAAATGAGGCAGAGAAGATTGGCTATAATCTCTAGTATAGAGGGCCTCGAAATACTAACAGAGAGAAACACAAGCAGAGTCGATCAGGAGATAGGGTCCATTGAGATGCTCTTAATAGGGAGGCAGTGGGACCCAAAATAAGTAGTGCACCCTATGGGAGTGAAAGGGGAGGAATTGTCTAAAAAAGGAAGGCAGAGGATATAGTTAATGGGGTAACAAGATTTAAAATCGACATTATTCTCATCACTCTGCTAGAATGGATAACATGCTATTCTAGTTTGTCTACTTACACTAGACTCAAGGACAAGGTCAGCTATGCCCAAAATAAGAGGACATAATATGGTAATCATCCTTAATTTCCTATCAACTTAACCAGAAGCCCTGTATAACTTCTACTGTCTTATTATGACTGATCTTATTTGAATCTGATTTGTTAGAGTGCTATTTTGTATTGACTGATTTTATTCAAATCTGTTATGATTTATAGCATCAAGTCTAAGAGTATAGGCAATTATACTGAAGATGACAAGATTCACTAAGATACCCACTCTGGTTTGATTATTACTTACTTTTGAAGTCTTATAATGTCTCCAATGCTTCGTTTTTATTAATGCTGTTATATACTGTTATATACATCATGTTAACCATTGTAGATCGCCTTGTTTTGTGGTTTTATGTGACTTTTTTGCCTCATGCTTTTCTAGGAATTGTTTTGTTTTATCTTGCTTTGTTTTGTTTTTCCCTCTAATACGGAAAGGATAGATATACATGTAGAAACTCATGCATGTGTAGAGCTTATAAACAGTTTGCAAGAACCAACTATATAATGATGTTGAAATGAACAACTACTTTGAAGAAAAAGAGACACTACAGTATCCAGTGCTGACTCCGTAATGTCATGATGTGAAGTCCAGCAATGCTATCATTCTTTGTTCAAAGTGATTTTAGCTTGTTTTGTTTTGTTTTGTTTTGTTTTGTTCAAGCTGAACAAATATGAAGGTATGGACAGCTGTTTTGAAGACAATGAGAGACACTATGACAGCCATTCATGGCTTCCCTAATGTCTGGTCTTGAAGACCTGTAGTGCCCTCCTCGTCCTGCTCAGATCAATTGCATACTAGGTTGTTTCATGTGAATTCCCTGTATGTGACAATATGGACAACTATTAGGAAGAAAACAAGTGTCAATATGATAGAAAGTGAATATCTCTGATTGTCAAGTTTTGAAATTTATGTCTTTTACATGGCTTTCTTGTGATCTGCTTTGTTCTGTTTTGTTGTGTTTAATTTTACCCTTTCGATATAATTGCATGTATGTTTGAGTGTGTAAGATGGATGATCATATTGCTGTTTTTGTCAGATCATGGAGCTCAACTGTTACAGCGTCACTGTTTGAATGTCTACTTTGCATGTTTTAATTATGTAATTTGAACAACTGTTCCAAGATGTCAGTATGTAATTTGTCAAGTAATGATTTCTTAGTGGTTTTTTTTTTTTTTGGTTCTTTTCCCTTTTTCCTTGGAATTCTGTATTGTTGCTACCCTTTATTCTGTTTGGTTTGTTTTTTTCACTCTTTAAATAAAATTTTTAAAAATTCTCA
>PVJX010042657.1:0-14044 GCA_004027295.1 Dolichotis patagonum | reverse complement strand
GTCTTGTTCCTGATTTTAAAGTGAAAGCTTTTAGCTTTTATCCATTTAGTATATTGGCTGTTGGTTTGTCATAGATGACCTGTATAAGGTTGAGGTAGATACCGTGTATTCCGAGTTTCTGAAGGGTTTTTATCATGAACATGTGTTGGACCTAATCAAAAGCTTTTTCTGCATCTATTGAGATGATCATGTGGTTTCCATTTTTGGCTCTGTTGATATGGTGTATCACATTTATTGATTTTTGTATGTTAAACCATCCCTGCATTCCTGGAATGAACCCCACTTGGTCATTATGTATAATCTTCTTGATGATTTGTTGCATTCCATTTGCCAGTATTTTATTGAGAATCTTTGCATCAATGTTCATTAGTGAGATTGGCCTATAGTTCTCCTTTTTGGTTGGGTCTTTCTCTGGTTTTGGTATGAGAATTATGCTTGCTTCCAGGAATGAATTAGGGAGGACTGCTTTCTTTTCAATGTCATTAAAGAGTTTAAGGAGTATTGGCATCAAATCTTCTCTAAATTTCTTGTAGAATTCAGAAGTGAATCCATCAGGACCTGGGCTTTTCTTTGTTGATAATTTTTTTATTAATTTTCAATTTCAATAGCTGATATTGGATTATTCAAAATTCCTATATCTTCTTGGTTGAGTTTTGGTAGTTCATATGTTTCTAGAAATCTGTCCATTTCCTCTGTGTTTTCCTCTCTATGTGAGTAGAGATTCTTAAAGTAGGTGTTCATGATCTTTTGAATTTCTATGGGATCTGTAGTAATTTCCCCCTTTCCAGTCCTTATTGTGTGAATTTGGGTTTTTTCTTTCTTTTTCTTTATAAGGTTAGCTAGAGGTTTGTCAATTTTGTTTATTCTCCCAAAAAACCAGCTTTTGATTCATTAATTCTTTGTATTTTTTTTTTTAGTTTCGATTGCATTGATTTCTATTCTAATCTTTACTATTTCCTCTCTTCTATGAGCTTTGGGTTTAACTTGCTCTTCTTTTTCTAGTAGCTTGAGATGAAGCATTAGGTTATTTATTTGTGCTCGTTCTATTTTCTTGATATGCCTATTTATTGCTATATATTTCCCTCTTAAGACCACTTTCATTGCATCCCATAGATTACAATAGGTTGTTTCCACATTTTCATTAAATTGTAGGTATTGTTTTATTTCTTCCTTAATTTCATTGGTAGCCCACTGGTTGTTCAAAAGGTTGTTGTTTAATTTCCATGTATGCATGCAGGTTTTGCAATTTGTTTTGCCATTAGTCTCCAATTTCAGTGCACTATGGTTCAATAGTATGCATGGGATAATTTCAACACCCTTGTATTTACTTAAGAATATTTCATGGGATACTATATGGTCTGTTTTGGAGAATGTGCCGTGTGCAGCTGAGACGAATGTGTATTCTGTTGTGGTTGGGTGGAACACTCTGTAAACATCTACTAAGTCCAGTTGCTCCCAGGTGTGATTCAGTTCTATATCTTCTTTGCTGACTTTTTGTCTAGTTGATCTATCTCTTTGTGACAATGGGCTGTTAAGGTCCCCTGTAATAATTGTGTTCTTGTGTATTTGGTTTTTCATATCCTTTAGTATCTGTCTTATATAGTTGGGTGCTCCTGTATTTGGTGCATATATATTTATAATTGTTAGTTGTTACTCTTGAATTTTTCCGCTTACAAGTATGTAGTGACCTTCTTTGTCTCTTTTAATCATTTTAGGTTTGAAGTTCACATTGTGTGCAAATAGAATAGTTACCCCTGCTTTTTTCTGGGTTCCTGTTGCATGGAATACTGTTTTCCATCCTTTGACTTTTAATCTATGAGTTTCCTTTTGAGTCAAGTGTGTTTCTTATATACAGCATATTGTGGGATCATGTTTCTTGATCCATTCTGCCAACCTATTTATTTTGATAGTTGAATTGAGGCCATTTACATTTCTGGATATCACTGATATATACTGGCTCAAGTTTGCCATGTTATGTTCCAGTAGTTTGCTTTCTGCTTTTCCCCCTTATTTAGATGCTTGTCCTACCTGGTGGTTTCTTTCTGCTGTTCTGGGGGTTGTGGTCATTTTTATCTCTGTCTAGTATGCCTTTCCACACTCTTTCTAGGGTTGGTTTGGTGGATGTAAATTTCTTCAGTTTTTCTTTGTCATGGCAGTATCTTATTTCTCCATTAAATTTGAATGAAAGTTTTGCTGGGTACATCAGTCTGGGTTGGAAGCTGTTTTCTTTCAGGGCTTGAAATATCTCATTCCAATCACGTCTTGACTTGAGGGTTTGTGCTGAAAAGTCTGCTGTGATTCTAATGGGCTTTCCTCGATAGGTGACTTGTGTTTTTTTTCTCTAACAGCTTTTATGTTTTATGTTATGCTTTCTGTCTTTATGTTGTATGTCTGAGATCTCAACTATTATGCGTCTGGGAGTAGATTTATGTTGGTTGTGACTGTTTGGCATTCTGTATGCCTCACTTATCTGCATATCAGATTTTTTCCCCATGTTTGGGAAATTTTCTCCTATTATTTCTGTGAATATTTTACACATGTCATTTGTTTTGACTCCAGCATCTTCACTAATGCCTATTAATCTTATATTGTTGCTCTTGGCATCATCTTGAAGCTTCTGGATTGTCATTTCATGCTGCTTTGTTATTTTTAAAAGTTATATCCTTTCATGATCACTAATTGCAATCCTGTCCTCAAGGTCCGAGATCCTATCCTCAGCTTCATTTAAACGGTTTTGCATGCTTTGGATCAAATTTCTTGTTTCTTGGATGTCTCTTTCAGTTTGTTTCATGAATTCTGCTTGTTTTCTATATTGTTCATTCAAGGTTTCAATCAGTTTCCCATGTTCCTGTACTTTTTTCTCTATTTCTTCTTTAGCTGTGCTCAACAACTCCTTTACTAAGGTTGTTACTTCTATCTTTACATGGGAGAGTACTTCTAATTTGATTTCCTCTATGGCCTCGTGGAATTTTTTTTTATTTCATTCACTATATTTTCAGAGATTCCTGGTGTGTTACCTTTGGGGTCCTCTATTTCAGTGTCTCCTGTATTTGCGCCTGTTGTGGTTGCATTCTGCCTTTTCTTTTTGCCATTTTCCTCTTTTGAGTTAGTGTTTGGTTCTTCAGACCCATTAGTGTGAACTGTTGGTAGTGTGTATCTTGGTGTCCTACTGTAGGGTTGATGTTTGTCCAGTTGCTGGGTCCCACAATGAATAGGTGGGCCAGTCACCTGGTCCCCTGCTGCAGGGCCTGTTGGGTGAGTCCTGTATTCTTCCTGGGCTGACAAGCCTAGTAGTACTGATGTAGGTCAGCTTTTAGTTCCTGCTAGTACTTTATTTTCAGGTTATTACAGGTCATCAAATCTCCCTGTCTATAGTGTTTGTGTCAGCTGAGGCCCTACTGTGTCCCTATTGTGTGCCTGTGTGTCTCATAAGCCCTTTTGATTTTCTTCAAGTTGGGGGAGTCCTTTTCAACACACTTCTCACTCTGCCTGACGTTTTCTGTGTGTAGGAAGGGTCACCCTCACTCTTGTCAGACTTACCAAGGTCTTAGTTAGTTAGAAGGAGCTTTACTACGGCCCTATTTAGCCACTGTACATCTCTATTTTAGGGGCATATGTTGGAGACCACTACGAAGCTGCTCTGAGCAGGATTTAAATTTTACTAATTGGCTTTCTATGTTTATCTGTGAGTCTGTCCTAGGCCTCAGCCCCTTGCCTGGCAATGGGAGCTGATTCACAGTAAGTGAACCTCTATGAATCACTGGTCTGGCCTGAGGCCTGTAGTGGCCTGTGAGGCCAGAGATACCTCAAAGGGCAAGATAAGGCCACAGCTGCGGACACTTGGCTCCAACCCCAATTAACAAGATAGAGACTGCAACTGCAGAAATTACTCATGCAGTATCAATTCTACCATAAATGTCAATTGGGAAAGGACATTTCTCCTAAATTGGCATAATTTACTACTTGGAGAAGTCTTTAAAGTGACTCCCAAGGTCCTGCTCATGACCTGTGCATTCCTCAGTTTCCCCGCCTTTTGTCCTAATAAAGTGGGCAAATCCAGAGAAGTTTTTAGTCTTAGCCCTCAGAGTCTCAAGCTTAACTAAAGGGCTTTGACCCTCCCAGAGCCCTAAAAAATCATATAACTTGTTGCATTTTTATTTAACCTCTGCCGTACACTCGCTTGGGAGATTGGGGATCTAGGTCAGGACCCGATAGGCATACTCAACACACTGACTGCAGCCAGCTTAGATCTTGTTACGGTGAGACAGTCACTTAATCTCCCTTCAAGCTAGCACAGATAGTCCACTGTAGTCCAAGGTTCCTCTGGGTGCAGAGTTCCCAGTTTGCCCGGTGCACGCTGGGATTCCGCTGCCGTTGCTGCCTGGGTGCACACAGTCAAGGATGGGTTCCAGGCCAGCTGACTGCTTGGGATTCACCGAGCACAGTTACGCCCACTGATCCCTCTCGTGCACCTTGGGGTGGTATCAGACACAGGGCATGGTCTTACCACCTGGGCGCAGAGTTCCAAGTTTGCCCAGTGCATGTTGGGGTTCCACCCACTGCTGGAGTGCGCACAGTCAGGGCTCAGGGTGGGCTCCCGGGCCTGCTAGCTGCCCAGGGCTTGTCCAGCGCAGTCCAATTAGGTCTGCCAGTCCCTCTTGCATGCCTTGGGGTGGTATCCCAGAACCTATCTTCTACCTAATATGCCATATTCTGCTCCAAGTAAAGGTAAAGAATATACGATGGGGGAGGAAAGACAGGGGATCACAATTCAAAGGGATCTATAATCACTCAAGAGCCAAGGAAGGCCTCAAAAAGAAGCTGTCCACAGAATTTCAGATGCCATAATCCCATAGTGTTCTGCAGACTGCTCTGACACCTCATGCCAGACTTTCAGTCCCCTACCTGTGCAGGTGTATTGTAAGAGACCTCTCTTCATCATCCATAGTCCCTGTCCATACTCCAGGAGATACATCAGCTCTGCTTTTGGAACAGGATGCCCTGCCATGAGAAATAAATGGTTTATGGGTATACTGGTAAAGGGGGAAAGTCTCAAGTTCACAGGAGTACATACCTTCAACACAAGGCCAGGAAACCTTAGAAAGAAACCCTGCCCCTGCTCCACAAGGTATTCCCTAGTCAATCAGTGCATCAAGACTACCTGGAAAAGCTAAATTAAAAAAAAAATTAAAACTGGTGAGCACAGGACTAAGAACTGGTAGTTCTGGGGGGGTTGTTGTTTTTTGCTTTGCTTTTGGTTTTTTGAGACAGGGTCTTACTAAGTAGTTCAGGCTGGCCTTGAACTTGTGGCAATCCTGCTCCCTCAACCTCCCAAGTACAGCATTGGTGGTTTTTAAAGCCACTCAGGTAATTTTCATGCCCAGATGGTTGAAAAACTGAAGCAAATCAACTGAGGAATGGAATCTACTGGTAGTCAGCTAGCCAAGCTAAGCAGATGACTTAAGCCCAGTACCACTGTGTAGAGTTATCTTAACCAAATGTAGGAGCTTTTTAATGCAGTTGTTTTACAGGAGCTACAAGGTGCTGGCCTGATAACCCAGATCAGGACAGAAAACAGTTAGAGAACTGGGATGTCATCTATCAACTGGGAGCCAACAGCACCTTTACCCTTTTCATTAGGTGAAGTAGTAAGTTTTTTCAGAATGAAACCTATGGAGTTCCTTGTGACACCCAACAGATTAATGTCTGCTTGAGTTGACTCAAAGAATGGAAGACCTATAACTCTGAGAAGATGGGACATCTTGAAGTCAGAATGTTTTGCCAACTCAAGCAGAGATGAACCTTACAGGGAAAACAAGGAAGTTCCCTAGAGAACAACCAGATAAAAGTTAATTCAGCCAAGTGGTCACTATGCCTTGCTAAAACAAACTTATGTGCTCAGTAGAGCACTGTACCTGTGTTGTTTCTCAATAAATCTGGGAATCTGAGTCAGTTTGGGGCTTCATTTCAGTCAGGTACCTGGAACTTATGCAAAGATATTTTGTCTGTTGCCCTTTTCCTTTAGCTCTTTATTGGAGTTTGCTGGCCTGAATCTGGCAAAACCAATATGAGGTGGTCTTCTGTTATATTCAGCCAAACATACAAATGTGAGGGCTAAAAGACAGAAGCCTCTGAAAAGAAGCCAATGAATGAGGCAACAGGACCCACAGAAACATCCTAGAAACTAATTAGAAAATCCTATCTGCCAGGCTAGAATACAACCAGTTGTTTTGTAGCACATATTCACTGATGACTGCCACATGCCTGGCACTGAGCTCAGTGATGTGGCAGTGGGAAAGAAAAACAAGACCTTCCTTCATCTGTGTTAAGGAATTGAACTCCCCATCTATGCAAGGACTCTGCTTGTGTTGGTCCCTCCACCTGGAATGCTGTGTGCTTGTTCAACAACTCATTAAAACTGTCATAAAATAGAACTGTATTTAACTTACTGATGACCAAACTCCTAGAAAAGAATGAGAGGATTTAAGCTGGTAGAGCCCTGTCAGAGATAACTATTTGGATGTCTGTGAAAAAAGAGACTTTTTGCCTCCATTCAATTCCCATTCAGACCAATTTCTGAATAACACAGCCATTAAAAGTTTAAACAAGAGAACATTTTAGATTTGTTCATTTGTTATACATAACAAATACATTTGTAGAACATGCTGTAGTCCAGAATTTATTCTTAAGCACATAATACATATTAGTTCACTCACCTTACTGATATTAGTAAAAAGTTAGTATAAAAATGATCAAATCAAATTCATGTATGAATTCTCAGCAAGCTCATGCTCCCTGCTCAAGGCTGGGAATTTGAAACTATTTCATTTTGCTGAGGGGGCAATTAGTCAATAGCTAGAAGACTGTGAAGTCAGGACTAAGCCAAAGTTTAAGAAACACAAGGTTGGCCAGGTGTGGTTGTGCATATCAGTAGTCCCAGCACTTGGGAGGCTGAGGCAGGAGGATTTCTATGAGTTTGAGGCCAGCCTGGGCTAGCAAATGCAAGGTCAGACTGAACTGTATAGTGAGACCATGTTTAAAAAAAAAAAGAAAAAAGAAAAAAGAAAAGACAGACAAGGTAGGAAGGCTAAAAGAGGAAAAAAACCCTTTTAGCTGAAGGCAAGTTGCTTAGAAAGATACCAGTGATACAGCACAAACACTTTCTACTGCCTGTCTGAATCATCCTCTTCTTGGAGAAGCCCCGTTAACTGTGCTATGGAGACATTTGACTCAACCATGCTGGGCCAGTCACCTCAGACTGAGGCCAGCTTGTGCTAGACATCAGGTGAAAGTGCTGAGGAGACCAAGAGATCAGACCACAATATGCTAAGGCTGCAGGGAGCCAGGAAGGTGGCCTCCTGAGGCTTTCTCAACCAGCTAAGCCTGTGGCAGCAGGGAGTGGGCATGGGGAATAAAAAGGGCTTTAAGTTCCTCATTCTGGAAGAGAAATGAGGCCTTACCCAGAGAAACTAGGAGCTCACAGGTCTCCAGCATCACTTCCTGGTACAGGCTTCTCTGGGCCAGATCCAGATGCCTCCATTCCTCCCCAGTGAATGTCACAGCCACATCTTCAAATGACACCAAAGCCTGGAAAATCAAAAAGAGGTGGTAAGGCTGGCTATGAAGCTAATAAATGACATTACAGCCTATTAGTTACTGGCAAGAGTTCAGGTAGACCCGAGGCCAGAAACACTGACACTGGGCAGATGACTCCGGGTGCGGGAGAACAAGGAGCTTCTCCCCTCTCTGGGGGCAGCTGTGATCGTGGCAGACTCTCAGCGGCCTGCAAGAGAGCGACTCTGGAACCTCGAGACCTGCACCATGCGGTTGACTCAGCCAGCCGGGAGAACAAGGAGCTCCTCCCCTCTCAGGGTGACTGTGAATGTGGCAGACTCTCAGTGGGTCCGCAAAAGAGTGACCCTGGCACCTCGGGACCTGCACCGTGTGGTTGACTCGGGGTGCCAGGAGAACAAGGAGCTCCTCCCCTCTCTGGGGGGTGGCTGTGAGCCTGCTGGCATGCGGGCTGAGAATCAAAGATCTCATGCCATCCTGTGCCCTGTCCTGTGTCATGTGCTTCCCGATCCCCCTGCTTGGGAGCCAGTGAACTGGACATCTTGTGAAAAGATTGGCTATGTTATTTAGTATGAGCTCCCCGTATGCAAAGATACGGACAATCATTTGGAAGAAAACAAGAGACAATATGACAGATAGTGAAGATCTCTGGTTGTCTAGCTTTGAAATTTATGCTTTCTTATGTCCTGTTCTGTTCTGTTGTGTTTAATTTTACCCCCTTTAAAATAAAAGATAAAAAAATAAAAAAAAAAACACTGACACTGAGTTCCTCAGAACTTCCTCAGAACCTCGATAGTGCTAAGCTCAAGACGGAGGTAGCTGGTGTCTTTGACAGAATAGAAAGTGTAGAAGGGAAAAGACTAAGAAGTCACTGAAGAATTACACAGACAATGATAATTCCATGAGGGCTGTGAGGAGTAGATAGTAAATGTTCTGGGACATTAGAAGAGTGGGAAGAAAATAATAATTCAAATAATGATTATGGTGGAGGCAGCTGAGCCTCACTAATCTGTTTGCCTACCCTGGAGGCTTTTGCACACTCTGTTCAAGCAATTAAGTCTCCAGGTCTCCTGAGGTTTAAATACAGCTTCTTGAATACATATCATATGTGTGACCTGAGAAAAGTTTCTTCATTTTCTACATTAACACAATACTAGTTGGTACTATTCCAGGTTGTTAGGGGAATTAGAGAGAAAATATTCATAAAGCAAACACTGCAATACCTGTTACATGTCACAGGAATAATTTTTGCATATTTGCAAATTTTATTAATTGTCCCATAGCCTATGAGGTAAATGCAGTCATCACCTCTATTTCACAGTCGGCAAACTGAGGCTCAAAGTCAGCTCACTCAGAATCATGTTTATTGAGTAGGATTTGAACTTAGGTCCCTTTGGTCTAGGGTCTCTGGTTATAACTCTTTCCTCTGTCATGACAGTGAATTCACACTGACAAGGGCAAAAAAATTTTTCAATAATTTTCATATTTAAAAGAATTTCATCCACCTAAAAATATTTTCACAGATAGGGAAGAACAAAGAACCCTTATCATGCACTTCACATAAGAGGTACCTGAGGAGATGGAACTGCTTAGGATTTGGCAGGGCTCAAACAAGCTCTCCCTGCCCTCAAGCTATAGCTGCAGCATGCAGTATCCCTGGCAGATTCCACCAGGATAAACCAGCCTATTCTTTTTTTCTTTCTAAACCACTGTCAGCACATTTCCCCAAGGTATTATTACTTATGTAAGAGTAACACAAATGACCAAGGACAATGTAAGCTATGGGTCTAAGAACACAGGCAGCAGCCTATAGCATGACTTTTTGTTTGGGGTAAGGATGGTCTAGTAGGATAAGGGTCTGAAGCCACACAATCATACCTCCTGAGACACATTTCAAGCAGTTTCTGAGAGTCTTGGCAACCTGTCAGGCCCTCTCATGCCTCCTTGAACAAAACCTGCCTGTGTCCATGCAGCTCCCTCTGTCTGAAGGTTCCTAAAAGGCCCCCTCATTCCTATGCCAGAGAAAGGTTTCTCAGAGAAAGTCCTATACCTTCCCCTTGCAAAGTTTACTTTAGGTCTCACAATAGGGTCCCCCAAATGACTGCTGGTGGAATTTTTTCCCATTTGTTCTTATAGTGCCCTGGGAAAATTCAATACGGCACATATCCAAAGGGCACAGATCTAAAGACGATGTGACAGATGGAGGAGGACAACAAACCTGGCAAGTTCATGTCACAGGCCAAGACAGGGAGTGAGAAGAATGGGAGGGTGGCTTGGTAGTAGAACTTGTAGCCGTTGTGGAAGATTTAATCCAAGGATAATGAAAACCCCAGAGGGTAAAGTCTTTCATTCATCAATCATTAATTGAGTAAATGCTATAGGCTAGCTCTGTTCCAGGAACTCAAATTCCAGATTTGGAAGCTGAGTCTCAACAATAAATGAGCACTAGCCAGACTGCTCCATGAACCCCAGGCAGCTGGCTGGCCCGGAAACCATCCTGGGCCAAGGCTGCGCAAGCTCCAGCGGTGGGCGGATCTCCAACACACACGGGACTCAGCCAAACTTGGCACCCAGGCAGTAAGACCACACCCCACATCTGAAAACACCCCATGGCGCGCCACAGGGATCAGGCAGGCCTAGACAGACTGCTCGGCGAACCCCAGGCAGCTGGCTCGCTGGGAACCCACCCTGGACCCTGACTGCACGCACTCAGGCAGACGCAACGGCGGAATCACCGGGAAAACTTGGAACTCTGCACCCAGAGGAACATTGCGCTACAGCAGACTATCCATGCCATCTTGAAGGGAGATTAAGTGACTGTCTCCCCATAACAAGATCTGGCTGCAGTCAGTGTGCTGAGTATGCCCCTGAAATAGAGGTGTACAGTAGCTAAATAGGGCCAGTACTAAAGCTCCTTCCAACAAAGGCCTTGGTAAGTCTGACAAGAGTGAGGGTGACCCTTCCTACACACAGAAAACATCAGGCAGAGTGAGAAGTGTGTTGAAAAGGACTCCCCCAACTTGAAGAAAATCAAAAGGGCTTATGAGACACACAGGCACACAATAGGGACACAGTAGGGCCTCAGCTGACACAAACACTATAGACAGGGAGATTTGATGACCTGTAATAACCTGAAAATAAAGTACTAGCAGGAACTAAAAGCTGACCTACATCAGTACTACTAGGCTTGTCAGCCCAGGAAGAATACAGGACTCACCCAACAGGCCCTGCAGCAGGGGACCAGGTGACTGGCCCACCTATTCATTGTGGGACCCAGCAACTGGACAAACATCAACCCTACAGTAGGACACCAAGATACACACTACCAACAGTTCACACTAATGGGTCTGAAGAACCAAACACTAACTCAAAAGAGGAAAATGGCAAAAAGAAAAGGCAGAATGCAACCACAACAGGCGCAAATACAGGAGACACTGAAATAGAGGACCCCAAAGGTAACACACCAGGAATCTCTGAAAATATAGTGAATGAAATAAAAAAAAATTCCACGAGGCCATAGAGGAAATCAAATTAGAAGTACTCTCCCATGTAAAGATAGAAGTAACAACCTTAGTAAAGGAGTTGTTGAGCACAGCTAAAGAAGAAATAGAGAAAAAAGTACAGGAACATGGGAAACTGATTGAAACCTTGAATGAACAATATAGAAAACAAGCAGAATTCATGAAACAAACTGAAAGAGACATCCAAGAAACAAGAAATTTGATCCAAAGCATGCAAAACCGTTTAAATGAAGCTGAGGATAGGATCTCGGACCTTGAGGACAGGATTGCAATTAGTGATCATGAAAGGATATAACTTTTAAAAATAACAAAGCAGCATGAAATGACAATCCAGAAGCTTCAAGATGATGCCAAGAGCAACAATATAAGATTAATAGGCATTAGTGAAGATGCTGGAGTCAAAACAAATGACATGTGTAAAATATTCACAGAAATAATAGGAGAAAATTTCCCAAACATGGGGAAAAAATCTGATATGCAGATAAGTGAGGCATACAGAATGCCAAACAGTCACAACCAACATAAATCTACTCCCAGACGCATAATAGTTGAGATCTCAGACATACAACATAAAGACAGAAAGCATAACATAAAACATAAAAGCTGTTAGAGAAAAAAAACACAAGTCACCTATCGAGGAAAGCCCATTAGAATCACAGCAGACTTTTCAGCACAAACCCTCAAGTCAAGACGTGATTGGAATGAGATATTTCAAGCCCTGAAAGAAAACAGCTTCCAACCCAGACTGATGTACCCAGCAAAACTTTCATTCAAATTTAATGGAGAAATAAGATACTGCCATGACAAAGAAAAACTGAAGAAATTTACATCCACCAAACCAACCCTAGAAAGAGTGTGGAAAGGCATACTAGACAGAGATAAAAATGACCACAACCCCCAGAACAGCAGAAAGAAACCACCAGGTAGGACAAGCATCTAAATAAGGGGGAAAAGCAGAAAGCAAACTATTGGAACATAACATGGCAAACTTGAGCCAGTATATATCAGTGATATCCAGAAATGTAAATGGCCTCAATTCAACTATCAAAATAAATAGGTTGGCAGAATGGATCAAGAAACATGATCCCACAATATGCTGTATACAAGAAACACACTTGACTCAAAAGGAAACTCATAGATTAAAAGTCAAAGGATGGAAAATAGTATTCCATGCAACAGGAACCCAGAAAAAAGCAGGAGTAACTATTCTATTTGCACACAATGTGAACTTCAAACCTAAAATGATTAAAAGAGACAAAGAAGGTCACTACATACTTGTAAGCGGAAAAATTCAAGAGTAACAACTAACAATTATAAATATATATGCACCAAATACAGGAGCACCCAACTATATAAGACAGATACTAAAGGATATGAAAAACCAAATACACAAGAACACAATTATTACAGGGGACCTTAACAGCCCATTGTCACAAAGAGATAGATCAACTAGACAAAAAGTCAGCAAAGAAGATATAGAACTGAATCACACCTGGGAGCAACTGGACTTAGTAGATGTTTACAGAGTGTTCCACCCAACCACAACAGAATACACATTCGTCTCAGCTGCACACGGCACATTCTCCAAAACAGACCATATAGTATCCCATGAAATATTCTTAAGTAAATACAAGGGTGTTGAAATTATCCCATGCATACTATTGAACCATAGTGCACTGAAATTGGAGACTAATGGCAAAACAAATTGCAAAACCTGCATGCATACATGGAAATTAAACAACAACCTTTTGAACAACCAGTGGGCTACCAATGAAATTAAGGAAGAAATAAAACAATACCTACAATTTAATGAAAATGTGGAAACAACCTATTGTAATCTATGGGATGCAATGAAAGTGGTCTTAAGAGGGAAATATATAGCAATAAATAGGCATATCAAGAAAATAGAACGAGCACAAATAAATAACCTAATGCTTCATCTCAAGCTACTAGAAAAAGAAGAGCAAGTTAAACCCAAAGCTCATAGAAGAGAGGAAATAGTAAAGATTAGAATAGAAATCAATGCAATCGAAACTAAAAAAAAAAATACAAAGAATTAATGAATCAAAAGCTGGTTTTTTGGGAGAATAAACAAAATTGACAAACCTCTAGCTAACCTTATAAAGAAAAAGAAAGAAAAAACCCAAATTCACACAATAAGGACTGGAAAGGGGGAAATTACTACAGATCCCATAGAAATTCAAAAGATCATGAACACCTACTTTAAGAATCTCTACTCACATAGAGAGGAAAACACAGAGGAAATGGACAGATTTCTAGAAACATATGAACTACCAAAACTCAACCAAGAAGATATAGGAATTTTGAATAATCCAATATCAGCTATTGAAATTGAAAATTAATAAAAAAATTATCAACAAAGAAAAGCCCAGGTCCTGATGGATTCACTTCTGAATTCTACAAGAAATTTAGAGAAGATTTGATGCCAATACTCCTTAAACTCTTTAATGACATTGAAAAGAAAGCAGTCCTCCCTAATTCATTCCTGGAAGCAAGCATAATTCTCATACCAAAACCAGAGAAAGACCCAACCAAAAAGGAGAACTATAGGCCAATCTCACTAATGAACATTGATGCAAAGATTCTCAATAAAATACTGGCAAATGGAATGCAACAAATCATCAAGAAGATTATACATAATGACCAAGTGGGGTTCATTCCAGGAATGCAGGGATGGTTTAACATACAAAAATCAATAAATGTGATACACCATATCAACAGAGCCAAAAATGGAAACCACATGATCATCTCAATAGATGCAGAAAAAGCTTTTGATTAGGTCCAACACATGTTCATGATAAAAACCCTTCAGAAACTCGGAATACACGGTATCTACCTCAACCTTATACAGGTCATCTATGACAAACCAACAGCCAATATACTAAATGGATAAAAGCTAAAAGCTTTCACTTTAAAATCAGGAACAAGAC
>PVJX010042656.1:0-14044 GCA_004027295.1 Dolichotis patagonum | reverse complement strand
ATTACTATCAAGAACATATAAAGAGCCCCCCCCAAAATCAGTCCTCCTAGATATAAGATCCAATCCAAAAATGCGCACCTGAAATGAATACACAACTCTCAGATGAAGAAATACAAACAGCAAATAAATATTTGAAAAAATGTTCAACATCACTAGTCATTTGAGAGATGCATATTAAAACAACACTGAGATTACACCTCACCCCAGAAAGAATGGCTAGTATCATGAAATCAACCAATTAACAAATGTTGGAGGGGCTTTGGGGAAAAAAGAACCCTTCTCCTCTATTGGTGGGAGTGTAGACTGGCGCAACCGCTGTGGAAATCAATGTGGAGATTCTTCAGAAAAACGAGGATTGGAGGTCCCATTGGACCCAGCTATTCCCCTTTTGGATATCTCCCCAAAAGAATTAAAAAACAGCCGGTGGTTTAGCTCAGCGGCATGAGTGCCTGCTTGGCAAACGCGAGGTTGTGAGTTTGATCCTCGGCACCAAAAAAAAAGAATTAAAAAACATCATAACACAGTTATATATGTGCACCCATGTTTATAGCAGCACAGTTAATAATAGCCAGATCTTGGAAACAATCTAAATGCCCATTGACTGAGGGATAGATAAAAAAGATGTGGTATACAGTGGAGTACTACTTAGTCATCAAGTAGAATAAACCTTGAGAACATACTCTTCAGTGAAATGAGTAAGACACACCTGTGAAAACATCATATTGTGTCATTAGTGAGACAAGCTGAAAGAAAAAATATGTATATGTATATAAAAATAATTAAGATAGTTATACTACTGATTTCCCTGAGTTTGCTGAAGGGAAAGATTTGTGCTAGTATTGTCCGGATAATTGAATGCAGATGTCTTGTGCTCTGGGTGAATGATTTAGGGATGACAATGCACAATATATATACCATAGTTGCCCCCGATTGAAATGCTTTGAAATTTTGTTGTTGTTGTTGTTCTTCTTCTTCTCCTCTTTATTTTTATATTTGAATAAAATAGATTTGAAAAAGAAAAAGGAACCAGTAGTCTAGTTAGCTAACACAGCCATTTATTACAAAATCCCTCCACTCCAGGCCTGAGCTCAAGCCCGGTCCTCTGCACCCCATCAAGCCCTTCTGGTTTTGCATTGAACTAGATCTTCTGATAACTTCCCTCACCAGTCCCTTCAAGGTCTGTTGTTGAACTTGTGCAGTTTTTATTGCTTCCAATGTTTGTGACCCCAGAGTCTAAACTCAAGGCTCAGTCTCTGTTAATTACAGAATCTAGCCAGGTGTGGGGGTGCATGCCTGTAATCCCAGCACTTAAGAGGCTGAGGCAGGAGGATCACTGTGAGTTCAAGGCCAGCCTGGGCTACATAGTGAGTTCAAGCCAGCCTGACCTACCTAACAAGATCCTGTCTCAAAAAGAAAGTAAAAAATTCTAGAATTTATTCCTTATTTTTTTTTCAGTACTAGGGATTGAAACTTGGGCCATTGCATTGAGCTATATCCCCAGATTTTTTATTTTGGTGTTTGTCTGTTTGTTTGATGGTGCTAAGGATCATCCAAGGGGTACTCTACCACTGAGCTAAAACCCCAGTCATTTTTATTTTTTTTATTTTTTAGACTAAATTGTTTAAGTAGGACTTAAACTTGCATCTTCTTGCCTTAACCTCCCTCAGTGCTGGGATTATAAGCATGTATAGCTATCCCCAGCCCTTTAAATTTTTTTTTAAGTTTTGATACACAGTCTTGCTCAATTGTGCAGCCTAGGCTTGAACTTATGACATCCTGCCTCAGCCTCCCAAAGTGCTGGTACTACTGAGATGGGTTCATGAACAACAATATAGGAATCCAGGCATCCAAATTGATAAACTTGGAATTTAATTAACTGAGCTCAGGACCACTCGTATACAGAACCCCTTGGTTCAGGGTCCAAACAAGTGACCCCAAACTGGAAAGTTACAGAGTTTATAAAAGAGAGAATCACAAAAGACATCCTGTTGGAAACAATTTAGCTCCAATCTTTCATTAGTTTCAGTTGATACCTGTATCCTGCTTCTTTTGTTGAGCAGGTTAATTTTTCTCCTGTAGGTACAGCTCATTCTGCTTTTCTCATGGGACTTATACCTTGAGTAATTTTCCATTTTTCTGAGTCAAATACAGGGCAGTAGTTAAATGCAAGGCTCAAAATGGCATCAGTTATACCAAGCCACAACATTTTCCACTGGTTTTAGTGCATGAATCAAATCCTTGATTGCTGTCATCCTTTTAAAAGTCATCTTCCTCATCTACATTTGGCAGCTCCTCATATTTGGAACATATAAGCATTAATTTAATAGACTGGACTCGGCTTTGGATGTAACACATTAAACAGTTTATCATGCAGGGGCCAATAATAATGACCAGTAGGCGGAAAATCAGGGGTCCTGCTGAGCCCAGAGTAGGTTGGTCAATGGAGAACATATTTTCATATCAACTCTGTTGATAATGTCTCCCATTTTTTTTATCAGCTAGGTGCTTTCTGAGCTGACTAAGACTGTCCCTAATAACTCCTGAATGGTTGGTATAAAAGCAACAGATTCACCAAGGGCTACGCATAGACCTCCCTGTTTTAAGACTAGGAGGTCTAGACCTCACTGGTTCTGAAGGACCATCTCAGCCAGGGACTTTAGAGACTCCTCCAAGCGATGGACATTGTGTTCAAGTGCACCCAGATCACGGTCTATTTCTTTGCTTAGTATCTGGTAATTTTGGTCTCCCAAAATTATATTGAGGGCTATGGTTCCTAGTGCTGTGGAATCGGTTACTCCTAATCTCAAAAGGGCAGGAATTAGGACTGGGGCCCTCTTTTTTCTTGTGAGATTGGGTAACCCTATATGTTTTCTCCCTCCTTCTCCAGAATACCAGTACACTTGGGGAAGAACATGAATTAAGATAGAGTTCAGGGTTAGGGCCAGTGAAGACAGCCAGATGAGTGCAAGCAGTGAGGCCGTTTGTACAGGCAAACCAAGTTCCCAGAGGGGAGACTAAGTGTTGGTTAAGGGGATAAGAGACATTTTGTACGTACACAGTTGAATTACAATTAATTTGAAATGGGGAGCACTTTAAGGGGAAATTTACGGACTGAATACAAAGTCCAGAGCCCCAAATATTTCCCAAAGTGAGGGACTTAGATCCTTGCCCCCACCAACATGAATAACCAGAATCAAGGTTTGAGGTATTTACAATCTGGGTTCGGTATTAGTTATACATAGTCCACTTAACTGGAGTCTCTGGTATTGCAGGTTTGAAGTGGGAGTGATGAATCTAATGGCTCTTTCTGGCAACCTTGATGGCCATGGGAGTACTCAAGGTGACTGTTTAGGGTCCTTCCCAGCGGGTGCTTTGGGATGTGGGCTGTCTCCTTTGATGTAAAGTTTGATCACCAGGTTGAGCTGCCAAGGAGTCATCAGGTCTTTCAGGAACACTCTGGTGGCTCTGGAACAACCGGCGAGTCAAGTGCAGGAAGGGCTGGAGAGCCTGTAAGGACTTAACAAGTTCCCCATTAGTGACAGCAGCCAACTTAGGATCTTGGACACGGGGAATCAAAGGGGGTGGTTGGCCGTACATGGCCTCAAAAGGAGTAATGTTCTGGAGGTAGGGGGTACATCGTGCAGGCAGAAGAGCAAAAGGAAGGAGACTTACTTAGTTTTTGCCGGTCTTAAGAGCTAATTTTGAAATAGTTTCCTTTATAGTTGTGTTTATTTTTTCTACTTGGCCTGAACTTGAGGCTGGTAGGCACAATGTAATTTCCAATTGATTTTTAAAACTTCGGCTAAATTTTGAGTGATTTGAACTATGAAAGCTGGGCCATTGTTGGACCCCAGGGAGGTGGGCAAACTGAATCGAGGCACTATCTCATAGAGGAGTTTCTTAGCTATGATGAGAGCTGATTCAGTCCGAGTGGTGAATCCTTCAGTCCATCCAGTGAATGTGTCTACAAGAACTAAGAGATGTTCATGTCCTCCTCTTTCTGGACCCATTTCAGTAAAGTCTATCTCTCAGTGGTCTCCAGGGGTAAGTTTTTATTGCTTTTTTTTAAGCATCAATAGTGGCCAGCTTAGGGTTTACTTGAAGACATTGTGGGCATTTTTGACTGATCTCTTTTTTTTTTATTATTTAAAGAGAAAAAACAAAAAATAAAACAACCAAACAAAACAGAAAAAGGGTAGCATCAATACAGAATTCCAAAGGCAAAAAATAAAAGAATCACAAGAACAACAACAAAACAAAAACAAAAACACTAAGAAATCCCCACTTGATAAGTTACATACTGTCATCCTTGGAAATAGTTGTTCAAGTTACAAAATTAAAGCACACAAAGTCGACATTCAAACAGTGAGACTGTTAACGGTTCTGCTCAACAATCTAACAAAAACAGTAATATGGTCATCTATCTTACACAATTAAACATACATGCAGTTATATCCTTTAGAGCACTTTCTTTCATATATATATATATATTTTTTTTAATTTATTTTAAGGGGATTGGCTGATCTCTTTAGTCAGGCAAGATAACTTGGCCAACTTGGTTCCCCCAAGTGAGTGGCCTGATAGGTCTCCTGGATGAACTGGGGGCCCAATGATCTGTCAGCCTTCTGGAGAAATTTGGGCTTTTAGGCTCTTGGCTGGTCTCAAGTCTGAATCCGAATAGGGTTACTTGAGTAGCATGTGTGGCAGGAGAGCTGGCAGGAGTGTTACAGACCCCACTGGTTTTAGTGCTACCTTTCTGGCTGTCTTAACAGCGAGGGAATTTTCATGACCTACTGGGGTGTCTTTTCATTGGTGCCCAAACAATGTATAATGCAACCTTTTGAGGCAACCAAATGGCAGCCTGGAGGTCTAAGATCTCGGGGCATTCTTGATCTTTGTTCCTGCTGAGGTTAATAGTCTTTTCTCCTGATAAATGGTCCCACATACATGGATGGTAGCAAAAGCATACCAACTATTTGTCTCCATCTTAGGGCTTGAGTAAGGGTTATCAGTTCTGCCCACTGAGCTGAAGTTCCTGACCCTAAAGCTTGGGCCCATATTACCTCAGTTTCAGTGGTCACTGTAGCTCCTGCCACTCGAGTACCGTGGAGGTAACTGCTGTCATCTGTGAAAAGGATGGCTTCAGGCTGGGCAAGCAGGACCTCAGTCAGGTCAGCTCGCAGGCTTGAAACTGAGTCAATAATGTCCATACAATTATGTATTGGCATTGAGGGATCATCACCAGGCAGGAGACTCAGTGCACTGAAGGCAGAGGTAGACAGGAACTCGATGCAGTCAGTATCCAGTAAAGGGCTTGGTATTGGATAATTCGAGCGTTGGAAAGACATCTATCAGGAGGCAACTGCAACAGTGTCTCCACAACATGTGGGGTCACTATCTGGAGTCTCTGGCTGGCTAATTCTCCTGTCTTAGGGTCTGTCCATTCAAAGGCAAAGAGAGGCAGACATACCGGAGCCAGTGGCAGGGAGAAGAAGGCATCCCTCAGGTCCAATGCAGAGTAGCAGGTGTGCATAGGAGGCAGCAAACTGAGCAAAGTACATGGATTAGGAACAGTGGGATGTAGAGTCATGACTCTTTTATTTACCTCTTGGAGGTCTTGGACAGGCTGATAGTCTGAAGTCCCAGGCTTCTGGACAGGTAGCAAAGGCATGTTCCAGGCTGACTTACAAGGAATCCAGATATTGGCCTCTTTTAGCCTTTGAATGTGCTTGGAAATTTCTTCCTTGGCTTGTAAGCTGAGTGGATATTGGCAGACACAGATTGGGGTGACCCCAGGGTTAAGATGACTACAACTGGAAGTTGGCTGATTGCAAGTCCCAGTGGGTTGGATTCTGCCCAGACCCCAGGAATCCCATTTTGTCACTTTTTGCAACAACAATGTTGGAGGGGAATCTGCCAAGGGTGAGACTGCCAGAAACAAGTATCCTTCAGTCAGGGGCAAGTAAAAAGAAGAGCAGAAGTAGGAGTGGTAGTGACCTCTGATCTAGCTTTCTGAAGATCTCTAGTCTTTCTGTGAAACCCAAGAGTCACAGAGGGGTTTGTGCCCTCAAAAGAGATTTGAGCCTGTAACTTGTGGAGCAAGTCTCGTCCGATTAGGGGGTAAGGACATTCGGGCATGACAAGGAAAAAGTGGGTTAGGGACCCTCTGCTCAAATCCGTAGTACTGGCCTGAATCCATGAGTAAGCCTTTATTTTTCCAGTTGTTCCTTGAATAGTCATCTCGGTTTGTGTCAAGGGACCCACTGGCTGTTGTAGGACTGAATAGCTTGCTCCTGTGTTGACCAAGAAGCTGACCTTTTGGGCTATCTCCATTAACTCTAAGAGTGCCTTACCTTTGACTCTTTCTAGCTTTTGAAGCTTTTTTAATATCTGGGGCCAACTGGGAGACAAATGCAATATTTAGGGCACATCTGTTTTCAGGTGCCTCCAGATCAATAGGTGTATAGGAGGCACTCCAAGAAAGCAGATAGACCCTTGTCAGGTCCCTAACTTACCTCTGTTTAGACAGATTAGTTGGCTTCCAAGTAGCTGCTTTTAAAAGCACCCAAACAAGTCTGGCAAAACCATAGAAGAGCCTCCTTCCTTTGAATAGGGCCAGTGAGGGGCTTGGGGTAGAAGCCCAGAAAAGGGGTGCTACAGCCGGCCGGGCTTGTGTCCTTCAGGGAAGCCATGCTGCTGCCGGTGTCCTTGGCCTTGGAGAACTGGAAGCCACCACTGCCCCATGGCACAGCGTGGGCATTGGCTTTGGCTCTGACTCTGGCTCCTCTCGGGCTGCTGCTGTCTGGTCACTTGTGTCGCTGCTGCTGCACTGGAGAAGTCACTGGGCAGGAAACAGTTAAGGTGCCTTGCTCCGGCTGAATGCTCATGGAGCAGGGAAGAGGAAGCGGGCCGAGCTATTCTCTAAAGTGAGAGCCCAGAGACGTCCAGGCCTCAGGTTGTGGGGGGGCACACGGTAGGTGCAGGGCCTGCAGGCAGTAGGAGTACCCTCTCTCTCCGGGTGACCTGCTGGGTGGGGCAACCGCAGCAGTGGCAGCAGTGGGAGCTGCAGAGCAGCGCTGTTGTTTCTCAGAGAGTTGATGTAGACCTGCTAACACAAGTCCTTCAGGAGGCCAAGAGACTCCGGAAGTGGGCCATTTAAATTCACAAAAAAGTTCAGAGCTTCCCTGGGTAAACAGGTTCACCACAGGAAGAGGCTTTCCGAGGAAATTCCTGAAAATGGTTAAGAACACATTGCAAAGGCAACAAAAACCAAAAGCAGATTGACCCAGTCAAATGAATAACAACACAAATAATGAACATTAAACCTGTGACAAACAAGATTAACAAAACAAAGACAGAAATTAACTGAGAACTAGTTCAACAAGTCAACAAGTTAACAAGTCTCAGGCAATGTCTTTTCTGGGAACTGGTCTTAGAGAATTTAATGTTGTATCCAACGTCTCCAAAGACCCCCCAAGTGGCACCCACAAAAAGTAGAACAATCTTACCGGTAAACATCGGGACTGCTCTCTCTGAATTAGCATCCACGGATTTTGGTTTCTCTTTGAAACAAAGAGCTGGGGGGGGTGGCAAGGAACCTCTCTCAGTAGTCTCCCTGAGGAACAATGGCCTCAAGGGAGGCTTGGATCCTATAATCCAAGGCGAACCCCCAAATGAGATGGGTTCGTGAACAACAATATAGGAATCCAAGCAGCCAAATTGATAAACTTGGAATTTAATTAACTGAGCTCAGGACCACTCGTAATCAGAGCCCCCTGGTTCAGGGTCCAAACAAGTGGCCCCAAACTGGAAAGTTACACAGTTTATAAAAGAGAGAATCACAAAAGACATCCTATTGGAAACAATTTAGCTCCAATCTTTCATTAATTTTCAGTTGACACCTGTATCCTGCTTCTGTTGTTGAGCAGGTTAATTTTTCTACTGTAGGTACAGCTCATTCTGCTTTTCTCATGGGACTTATACCTTGAATAATTTTCCATTTTTCTGAGTCAAATACAGGGCACTAGTTAAATGCAAGGCTCAAGATGGCGTCAGTTATGCCAAGCCACAACACTACGGGTATATACCACCCTATTCCTCTCTTAACTAACCTCTAAGCCAAATGTTGATTCATTTGTCCCCATCCCTTTTTCTCTGGTCTGACCCTAAACCAGGACCTTTATTGCTTGCATTAACCTCTACACTATGACTGCCCCTCAAGTCTGAATGTAGAGATTTGTTGACTTCCTCCCTCACTGTCCCCATCTCCACCTAGATACTCAAACAGAAGCATTGTTAGCTAATTAAACTTCTGGCCCCTCTTACTTGATCTCAAATCTGGTTTGCTTGCTTGCCTGCTACCTTGTTCTCTCCCCTCCCCTCCCTTTCCCTCCCCTCCCTACTCTCCCCTCCCCTCCCCTTTTCTTTCTTCTTTCTTTTCTTTCTTTCTTTCTTTCTTTCTTTCTTTCTTTCTTTCTTTCTTTCTTTCTTTCTTTCTTTCTTTTTTCCAGCTCCACCCTGAATTTTACTCAGTAAGTAGGAACTGACTCCTATGCCAGCCAGAGCCTGGAGTGGTTCTTTGCAGAGCTGAGGTAGAAGCTCAGAGAGCCAGGCAGGTTGTGGTGCATTATGCCTTCTCAAACCTCCATGTGAGCTTCGTCAATGCTTGTCTACCAGGCACAGTTAGGGGCATTCACAGAGAAACATCAAACAGCGGGCATATCTGGGTACCCACTCTTTGCTTTAGATAAATTCATTCCATCTCCATTTGTTTCTTTTTTTTCCAAATCCATTTTATTTCAAAGAGAAAAAGAAATAAGAAAGAAAAAAGCTAAAACAAAATTTCAAAACATATCAATCAGAGGGCAACAATAGTACAAACATTATGCACTGTCAATCCCGAATCAGTCACCCAGAGCACAAGACATCTGTATTCAATCGTCCCAATAGTACCAGCACAGACCTTTCTCTTCAATGAACTCAGAAAAATCAGTCATATACCTATCTTAACTATTTTTATATGCACACATATATATGCATACATATGTTGTTTCTTTCAGCTTCTCACACTGAGAAACAATATGATGTTTACACATGTGAGTCTGATTTATTTCACTTATGAGTATGTTCTCAAGTTATATCCATTTACCTATAAAAACATCCAGTTTATCATTATTTATGGCTGAGTACTACTCCATTGTATAAAAATACCACAACTTTTTTATCCATTCCTCAGTTGATGGGCACTTAGGTTGTTTCCAAGGTCTTGGCTATTACAACTTGTGCTACTTATAAGCATAGGTGCACAGGTATTATTGTAGTATGATGTTTTTAGTTCTTCTGGGAAGATACCCAGAAGGGGAATAGCTGGGTCGAATGGGACCTCCAGTTGTAGTTTTTTGAGGAATCTCCACACTGATTTCCAAGTGGGTGCACCAGTCTACACTCCCACCAACAGAGAAGTGTTCCTTTTTCCCCACAGCCTCTCCAGCATTTGTTGTTGGTTGATTTCTTGATAATAGCCAATCTTTCCGGGGATCACTGTGATTTCAAGGCCAGCTTGGCTACACAGTGAGTTCAAGATCACCCTGAACTGCGTAGTGAGACCCTGCCTCAACAAACAAAAAAAAACCAGTGCTATTGATGGTGAACTCTATTGTGGCCATGAAGAGTAAGGTGGCTCTTGAACGCAGAGCCCTACTGAGACTGATGCTCCTGAGGACTCCTCAACCTTAACCTGACTGCTCTAGGTGACAATTCTCCTTCTGCACTTCTTGCCTGGTGCTGAAGGAGCCCCGGGCCTCAGAAATCACTGGACACTAGCTAAGCTGACATGGACCTGCAGCCTGCAGCGTCACTCCTGGCACAGCTCTCTGTCACTGTCTGAGGGTGGCCCGTGGCCCGGCAACACACGCCTGGCTGCAGACTTTAGTTCCAAACTCCCAGTGATCACTCTGTCCTCTTGGAATCATTGCCAGTTCAGGCTTGAGACTAGGATCCCAGATGAGTTGGGCTCTCCCACAGGGAATGAGGATGGATTTGTTGGGCCCACCATTGCTGTGCTTCTCTTTTTCTTTGTGGCCAATGCAGTGACGATACTCTGGATGTCAGCATTGTGGGGGTGGTGGCCACTTTTGTGTTGGGCACAATGGAGTGATTAATAATCTTAGTCCCAGCTGAAACCTTGCAAGAGCTGGACTCTGCAACCTTATTGGAGGCCTAGGCTTGATTAGGCTTCTGTTGGGTTGGGATCTCTTAGATTCCTCCTCTTGTTTTGTTTTATTGTTTGTTTTTGTTATGTAGTGCAGCCTGGCCTTGAACTCACTATGTAGCCCAGGCTGTCCTCAAACTCATGGCGATCTTCCTGCCCCAGCCTCCCAAGGGCTAGGATCACAGGTATGTACCACCATGCCCGGCAGGTTCCTTTTCTGTTTTACTTGGGGCATTTTGAAAAGGAAGGGGTAGCCTGTGTCTTTTGAGAATCAGTGGCCAGTGGGGCTGGTTTTCATTAAGAATCTGAGCTTGCACTCTCTATTGAGAATCACAAGTTTAAACCTTGAGACTGAGCGCTGCTGGCAAGGCCACAGCTGGGCCCCTGGAGGTGCAGCAGGACAGGAGCCCCAGGAAAGCCACAAAGGAAGGGACCTTGGCACAGGGCCTCCCAGGGCCTTGGTCTGGCTTTCTCTACATTATCATCAGCAATTTTTTCTGGCCTGTAATTGGACCCTGTCTATTAATTTCTCTTTAATCATGGCCCCTCCTGCCTGATTTTGCTCTGTAGGTTCTGTTCATTTTTCCCGTATCACCTCCTCTCTGCTAGTATTACTTACAAGCCAAGCCTCTGGTAAGGCTGCGCCTGCTAGTATCCTTCTGGCCTGACCTCAAACAAGGGCTGTGGTTAGTGAGGTCACCATCAGCACCCTCCTGTTCCAGAGCAGTCAGCCTGTCTTATTTCTGATCTTGGACCTGGACCACTGTCTTTCAACATCCATGCCCCTTAGGTAAAACCTCAAACCTGAGTTTATGGTAAATATTCCAGCACTGGTAGCTTTTGATCTGAATTTAAATATAGGAGATGAAAAAAAAATAATAAGTAAATATAGGCAATGAAAACTATTGAACAACTTATGAGGACTTCAAAGTGGTCACTGCTAGGGAAATAGACTGCTGCCCAGATGTAATGGGATATTCACTGAAATAGGTGTGGATTCCATTAGCCAGTTGTCACAAGCTAGGATGTGGATACTGTTATATGAGACTCTAGGTGACCTATGTGACTCTAGGTGACTTGAGGAGCCTGTACACACATGCACACACACACAGCCTGTACTTCTGGGACTATTTTTTTTCCTTTTTTTGAGACAAGTTCTATTTAGTTCAGGCTGGCCTTGAATTCACTATGTAACCCAGCCTGGCCTTGAACTCATGGTGATCCTTCTGCCCTAACCTCCTAAGTGCTGGAATTACAGTCATGCTCCATCGTGCCTGGCAGTGGAGCTATTCTTAATAGTGAAAAATGTTTATAAACAGGACAGTCCTCATTGTTTTAGCATGATTATTACTTTTGAAGGTTTCTTTTTTTTGCTATATAATTTCATGCAAAAGCAACAGAAACACAACAGTCTTAAGTTTACAATTGAATACCTGAACAGAAAATCTGTATGTTACCATTTACAGCAATTTTACATGATAAATTAACTGACTGTAAAAAAAAATGTTCTTTCTATATCTGCATTCCCTTAACTCTGAGGGTACTATAGACTAAGATCCTAACTAGAGCTATTTACAAGTACCAAATTAAAACTGTATAACTTATAAAACCTGTGAACAGTCCAGTTTAACATCTTTCACTTTCAGAATTTTGTATGAGAAACAAAACCTAGTTTGACACTGATAAAAGACCAGAAAGTAAGTTTCCAAAAAGGGACCGGAGGGATCTGCCTCTGAGAATACTGTCAGATACCTAGAGAAATCCAAAGCTACACTGGTCCCATGAATCTATGATCAGATCACAACCGACCACACAAGCAGTAACTGGTAGTTAAAGCACACTGCTCAGTTTGTCTCAAGATTGTTTTATGTTGAATCTTCCTCAGATTAAGGTCCAATTACAATTTAAAACATGCAGAACACACACTACAAAAAAAGGCCAGAATAATAACTCATCATGAGATAAATGAATTATTAAGAGACACCAGCCACGAAAAAAATGTACAGCGCATGCGCTATGCCTGGCTGGCGTTCCCGGACTCAGGCAACTGTTTCTGTCAGTGGCCGCCAGGTGGCAGTAAGCTCGTGATTGAGAAGTCGCTCAGTCAAACAAGTTTCCAAATCAAATTCGTCTTCCACTTGGCAGTCCATGTGTCTAACTTTGGTGGGCATGCCAGAGTACACATCAGTCATCCCGTGAGCTCACCTGCGGCTCGGAGCTGCTTTCTATGGATTCAGTTGCAAATCGCATCTTTCTTCAGCCAGAGGGTCCCAGAAATGCAGCACCATCTTCCAAAGCTTGATGTGCAGGTCACAGACCGCCAACTGTACTTCTTAAATTTGTTGGGGGTCTTGGGGTAGATGCCAGGTTGCCGAAAGTGTCAGAGGACTTCTTTAATATAGCAATCATGTGCGATGGTGTTCTTCCCAGAGTTCTGCTTCTGTCAGGTGTGCTTCTATCTTCTCATGAGAACACTTTCATCGGTCTCCACATGCCAGACACTGCACACATATACTCCTTCGAATCGGAACTACCCAAAGAAGATTTGCTCTCTCTTCCAAGTCATTTATGTTTCCTGGCAAACGCACGGTCATGAGTTTGATTTCCAGTACCAAAAGCAAAACAAAAAAGGAAAAACAAGCCATTTATGAGGGGTTTTCTTTTATATCTTGCAATTTCCTCATTATCTCTGGTCTTCATTTTATCTTCTTCAACTGTACTTGCCCAGTCTGAACATCAAGAACGGGCTTATGGGCTTCTGGAGTAGGAAAGCTCTCAGGCCTGCAGTGGACAGGCGCTCGTCCTCCTCCGGCTTCCTGCACCCCCGCGGGCTCTGTGCTTCTGCCAGAGGCTCCATCACCACGCGGGGCAGCGGGCTGCGAACAGGCAAGCGGGTGGCTTTGGTCCACAGGCTTTTATGGGCAGGAGCAAGCTCTGCAGAAGGTGCTGATGGTCTCTGCCTTAGCATAATTATTAATAGCACCTCTTTTCAATTTCAGAAGTGTCTTGGTTGGTAAATTAATAGATTGTCTCCCTAGCATTAGGATGCTTTAAGGTACTTAAGGAGGTTATGGTGAACAAGGAATTTTGATTTCTTTCATTTTTTGAAATACATTCTGTGCAGTTCAGGCTGGCCTTGAACTCACTATGTAGCCCAAGCTGGCCTTTAACTCACATTGATCCTCCTGCCTCAGCCTCCCAAGTGATGGGATTACATCCCTGAGCTACCATGCTGTGCAGGAATTCTGGCTTCTGTCCTTACTACCATCAGTTATTTTGTGTTGCAACAGTCCAGACTTTTCTGCATCAAGCTTTCCCCCCTCCTCCAGCCCAGGAAGAAGAAGAGGAAGAGGGCCTGCCTGTGGGGAAGCTCAGGAAGGGAAAACAGAGAAGTCCCAGAGGAGTGCCCGCAGCTTGCCTTTCTGGAACGGTGCCTGCGTGCAGGGCACTGTGCTGAGGGCTCTATCTGGTCTTTTCAGGACATGTTTGCTAATAACTCTGGAGAAGATTGTAGCATCAACATATAAGGATGTTTGATCAGTGTCTTAGCACCTGCAGTCAGATTTGGTTTCAGACCTGTACTGTGTCACAGAGTGCAGATTTCAGTGCTGAACAAGTGTGAAATAATTACATCTGGTCAGTTGGTCAGATGTATGCAGAAGAGCAAGCTGAGGTAGAGTGGCACAGATAACTTCCCTCCTTAGCCATCTTAGGGGCGAGCATTACAGAAGTGGGTGTGAATTGCATAGCAAGACCTTGTCTCAAAACTAACAAACATAAACAAAACAAAAAGAAAGAAATTTATGCTGTAATATATTAGTGTGGTAGCTTTAT
>PVJX010042655.1:0-14044 GCA_004027295.1 Dolichotis patagonum | reverse complement strand
CCCCTCTGTGGGCTCCTGGCTCCCTAAGTTGTAAGGCGAATGCTGGGTGTGGTCAACCCAGAGCCTGTGGAATCTCAGGAAGGCCAGGCCACCGTGCTTTGTCCCAGTCAGGTCTCCAGGAGGTTCCCTGCGAGTGAAGGGTGGGCCTACAGGTCCCAAAGAGTCAGGCCAAAATGCTGGTTTCCACAAAGTTCCCGGTCCCAAATAGACCTGGCCAAGATGCCAGTCTCCACAATATTCTCAATCCAAACAGCCCAAACCTCTCTGCTGGTCTGGGAGATTCCCAGTCCCAAAGAGTCACACCACGATGCTGGTCTCTGGGAGATTTCCTGGGGGAGAAGGGCAGGGCTATGGGCACAGAGAGACCTGGCCCAGATGCTGGTCTCAGGGCAGTTCCCTGTGGATGAAGGGCGGGCCTACCAGTCCCAAACAGTCGCGCTGAGATGCTGGTCTGTGCAGACTTTCAATCCAAACAGCCCGGGCCACTCTGTGGGTCCCAGACGTTCGGGTCCCACAGAGTCAGGCCGTGATGCTGGTTTCTGTGAGATTTTCCTCCATTCCTGTAATTTCATTATCTTTGTTCTTTTTCCTTATTTCTCTTCTACTTAATTGCAAGCTATGCCTGTTGCATCCATTTCTTTGGAACTTTTGGACTGTTAGCATGATCGTCTCCCTCTGTGATCTTCTTGAGAATTTTTGAAATGTTGGTTTTATGGTCATCAATTTTATATATACTCTATCATTGAAAAATATTATTTATCTAAGAACTTTGAGATAATTTTGTAGGTTATAACAGTATATTGGAAGTTGATTTATTTCAGCACCTAGAGCACTTCATTCCAAGCTCTCTTTGCTTCTAAGGTTCTTTTTAAATACAGTTTACTGGTACATTTTAAATATGCATAATGGTCATTTAGGGACATCATAGGGATATTGTACCCATACATGACCTACTTCAGTTCCTCTTTTTCCCCGTTCTCTTATCTTCCCTTCAATAATTCTTTCATTTCTTATGTTAAAGAATATGTTGTAATTTTGATGGCTTTTTTTGTTTTAGTACCATAGATCAAATTCATTACCTTGCACTTGCCAGGGAGATGCTTGTTCCGCTGAGCTACCTCCCCAGCCTCTTGATGTCTTTTCTTCATAGGAGATTCTTTACTTTTCTCTAACATGTTTTTGGATTCTGTGTTCTGGATTTATGTTTTAATTATTAGGTGGAGTATTTTTTTGTAATGTCTATTTGGAGGTCTGTACACATCAATAATCTGTATATTAACTTTTTTCCATATCTGGAAAATTTTCTACTTTAACTTGTATAAACAGGTCTTTTATGTACTTTGTGTGCTCACTTGATTTTTCATTAATTGCACTTTCTCTTACATTAGTCTTCCTTGAGTCATATAGCAGTTGTTTGATCCAGTGTTCATGTTCTCTTGTTTTTCAGATATTTTATGGTATATATATATATTCCTTTAATTGATCACTGACTACTGTCCTGTCCTCCAAATCTGACAGTATGTCTCACATTTGGCACTTCTGTGGCTAACACTTTCAATCATACCTTTAATGTCCTGGATTTCTTTTTGGAAGTTTTTATAAACTCATGATTTTCTGTTCTGGGCATTCATGTTTTGCATCTCTTTTTCTAGTTCCAATGTAATTTTATTAGTGTCTTCTCTAGACTCAGTTATTCTTCAGATTTGTGTCATCTGATCTTCTTTAAATTTGTCAAGCATCTTATTTATCTGTTTGTTCTGCATTGAAATTCATTCATACATTTATTCTGTATGGATTATTTCTCCTTGATGCCCTCTGATCTAGGTTTGGTGGAGTTGGAAAGTTTACATGGCATTTTCTTGTCTTGTCCTGACATGTTTTTCTTTTGTATCTTTGAGAGTCTTTGAAACTTTGTATCTCTGCATTTTTTGTATCTTTGAGAGTTTTTGAAATTTTATATCTTAGTATCTTTGGAATTTGTAGTTTCTTTGGTCTAGTGCCTGGTTTTTCATGAGTAAGCATCTGCATTATTACTCCCAGGTAATTCATATATTGGCGTACAAAGAAAATCAATTAACAACAACAACAACTATATCACCTTGGCTATAGCAGTTAATTCAGAGACAAGAATTAAATAAAAAATAAACTGCATACTGACAAACTATAAGAACTGCTCATAAACTGCATTTAACCACAGCAAAAGCAAGACTTCAAGCATACCACTAGTCCAACCTTTCATCTTCTTTAGGTCCATCCCTTGTGAAGATTTTACTCACCAAACCTGCCCTCCCACAATAGTATACAGTCCCTGTGGTACTTCTGGCCCAAGCCTGCCATACTCAGGTTATCCCAGGAGATCCCTGTTTACATCTAACCCTCTCTAATCCTGTATCCTTGGTTATTTCTCACACAGTGTCTTGGTTACTTTTCTCTTGTTGCTGGGACAAAACACATGACCTCCAAAAGTGAAGAAGCAATGGTTTATGTAGCTCACTGTTTGTAGAGGTTTCAGTACATAATCAACTGGCTCCAAGGCAGGGTAGCATAGCACAGGGGCAACACTTCAGGGCAGAAGTAAAAAAAAATAGGAAAATATGCTTCTTCTCTTCATTTTTATTGTATATAGGCCACCCCTCTCAATGTGAGTGTAGGGCTCACGAAATGTCTGTGCCCTCCTTTTGCACTGTATGAATTATTTACAATGTAAAGATTCTGGCTCCCTGTTGAGTCTTAGTTAAACTTCTCAAGTAGACATAATGTATCAACCATAACGTTCCAACCCTTGTCAACTTAGCAAACAGACACATTTCTTTATAGTGGTTTCCAAAAACAATGCATGCTTATTCATAACATTTTGCAACTTGAACATTATAACACAGTTTAGCAATCCTTAAGAACCAGCATTAAGTCTATCAACATTATATTATTATATTAGAAGCACAACATTTTGTCCGTGGACCCCCAAAGATTCATGAACATCCCTTTATGAAAAGGCCTTCACTACTTCTGCAAAATTTGCCAATGTCCTAACAGTTTCAGCATTGCTCAAAGGAACAAGTTCCAAGTCTCCTCCAAAGTGGAAGCCAAACTCTTAACTGCATATCCCTGTACACACAAAAACACAGTTAAACACTTCCAACATACAACAGCACAAGATAAACATTTTTATTTCAAAAGTTACATACAGGAAGGTACAAAGGATTGTGACAAAATCAAGTCCAAAATCCAGCAGGGCAAACATTAAATCCTGTAAGTCCATGTGCACCATTTGAGGCAAGCTGTGGTAAATTGTGAGTTCCAAACGGTTTGTATGACTGCACCCCTACAGCAAGCACTTCTGGTGGTTACCAAACCCATGGCTTCTCTCTGGGGCTGGCTTTGCTCACTCATTGCAAGTTTCCTTAGATGATCCATGTTCTTGGCTTTTCCAGACTTCCGGGGTCTCCACTGCACCTTTGGTTTCACACTCGCAGCTTCACACTCTGCCCTCTCAGGGGCACACTGCCTGGCCTCCTGGGCCTTCTGAAATTGAGGTGGAAGCCTTTTAAACCTCAGAACTTGTGCATTCTGTGTGCACCAAAAACCAGCACCATATGGATGATGTTGAGGTCTCCTGAGGTGCTCAGTACTTGTAGCTTGACCACTCTCCTATTGCCTCCTCTGCAGATCATAGGGAGCCTGGGACACCAGCAAAGGCAAGGGCAGATCCTGTGGCTCTTCTCTGTTATTGATGCTTGCACATCTCGTGTTTTTTTTGACCTCTGGTTTTATTTTTGAAAGAAGTAACACGAGTAACCACTTATTGAGGGGTGAATATGTATTCATATTCATATATATATAATTTGATAATTTGGTCTAAGTTATTTATATTGAAATATAGGTTAGTAAGTCATTATATCTTTTTCTAAATAAAACTTTGCATAACTTGACCAAGGCAAAAAATAACTACAGAATTCTCTAGTGGATGAATTTAGGATTGGTCAACAAATGGAAGGACAGAGAGGAAATGTGAATTCTAAACCTTTGTTAGTAAAGCAAACATATTACAGAAGTGGCTGCAATTGATGGCTACTAGAAATGGACAAGGAGAGGTAGAGATAAAAGTACCCTCCAGCTAAAGTTTTAAACCATGTGCTAGGACATGAATGCAGACTGTCTGAATTCTGAATCTGAAATATAGAACCATTATTCTACCACTTAAATCTTTATTGTAAACAGGGATTCCACAACACTCTGTCCTAAGATCTGGACTCTGGGATTTGGTTAACACTTTATGTTTAACAGACTATTTCAGAAAGCATTTGTGTTTTAATAAAATAGTGGGGTTTTATTTATTTGTTTTATTTTGCAAAGCAGTCGACAAGGTCTTTCCATTTTATGTCTGCAGAGATTCTAGGTCATTGTTTCCAATAGTTTTTCATGGGTTCTCATAGGTGGTGAATGATCTTTGAGGGGTCTTTCCTGATTAATTCATCAATGTGATTTCTCTTCAGTTCCCTGAGAACATTCAGCTGACTGATGACATCTGTAATACTGATGATTTCCACATCTGCCAAGAAAAATCTGTCAAATGAGTGTGATATGGCTGCTAAGATTCTTCTTTGATAAGCAACCATATCACGTATCAGTAGTGTTGCCTCTCAAGGCAACTATCAAATAAGAAAATCTATGAGAACTTGAAAAACTTTTTAAGGAAGACATGTACTTAAATTCACTAACTATAGATATTGTCTTGCTTGTATCTCTCCTCATGCAGGTCACGATGCTCTGTGAGAAGTGAAAATGCCCTTAGTGAGCAAGTTATTGTGCAAATTCTGCCCACTAGCTGTTTGCCAAGTAAGTGACAACACAGAACCTCTATGACTTTTGAAACTGTGCTGATTTCAGCCTGTCTGTGCTACATTATTCAACCTAAAAAGGGCATATGATGACTCAAGTATTACAGTAATTTTTTTAAAAAAAATTATATATTCTGCTTCTCCAAACATAGAAAAAGCAAACGCTGCAGATTCATGTCTCTTACTTACTTTCAACTGTTGGAAAGTCAAATCAGTACTTACATGGGGTTGCTAAATCTTAAGACGCAAGCATAGAGAGTTGAGGAATATTTTAGTACAAATAAATGCCCCAATACATAATTTAAAATCTCTCCTGAAATGTCTTTGACACTTAGTGATGCACAGCTAGAGAAATCCACAATCCTCCTTAAGCAGTCACTACTCTTTGGTATCAGCTAGATAGCCACAAACCTGCCATAATGGGTATCTTCTTGAAGATTCAGGGACTTGTGCTTCTCTGGTGGTTTCTGAGAGACATTTACTTTCAGAATAGATTTTAGCATTTCTGGTCATAAAGATTACAAATGAACAAGTGCTGAAGCATTTATTGAAAGGTATAATGTTGATCCAAGAGATATAATCATACTTAAGGAGTGATTTCAGGACCAAAGGAAGTCAGTGCAAACTGAATTTCAAATACAGATGGAATTCTAGGCTAACAATGCAGCAAATATTTCTTCCCCCAAGGTTAATGCAACTTTAGACTACCTTCCAGTATGTAAAGCAACTGCTTTAGGTTAGAATAGGTGGTCTTTTAGCCTATAATGTTGCTTCCCTCAGTCTCAAAGCTCAGACTTATAGGTGCTTCTATTATGCTAACAAATGTTCCAGCTCCTTACTGACAAAATTTATTGGGAACTTTAGCCCTAGTAGTCAGTAGGGCCAAAAAACTGAGCTACCGTATTCAGGCTGGATTCTAGTCATAAGATTGAGGCCTCTGAATTATTTTCCATTTCTACTTGGCTGCTCAATATACCCATGATTTGGTACCTAAAGATATCTAGGTTCCTGATTTGTACTTGGATTTCAGTTATCCCTGTATGTAGAAATCAAACTAAAAAAAGTAGAAAATGAGCAGACACTTAAACAAGATACAAACTCAGACTTAAAGATCTCTAAAGGTAATAATGAAAGTAACAAAACAGATGAATGAAGCTCTAGCAATAAATATATACCAAGAACTCACAAGAAGTCAGACCCTCCACATTTAGACTCAATCCAAAAATAGTATGTGAAATGAATGGTTCCTTTACATATGAAGTAGGGATAGCAAATAAATATGTAAAAAAGTTCAACATCACTGGACTTTCAGAAAATGCAAATTAAAACAATACTGAGATTCCATCTTACTTCAGAATGAATGATTATTGCAAAAAGTAATCCAATATTAAATGCTGGCAGAGTTGTGGAGAAAGGAACCCATCTCCACTGTTATTGGGGATGTAGACAGATGAAACCACTGTGGAAATCAATGTGGAGATTTCTCAAAAATCTAGGACTAGATTTCCCATTAAATAAAGCTATTCTCCTTCTTGGTATCTTGCAAAAAGTATCAAAAGCATCATATCACAGTGATATATGCACATCCATCTTTATAGCAGCACAAATTTGTAATTGCTAAATCTCTTAAACAACCAAAATGTCCATCAATCAATGAAACAATGAAGAAGATGTGTTTAAACAATGGAGTACTACTCAGCCATAAAGAAGGAAGATCTTGAGATATTTCTAGGTAAACGTATGCACTTTGAGACCTTACTCTTAAGTAAAATTAATTTGATACATATGTGTAACACCACACTGTTTCTATGGTGTGAGAAATTGAATATGTAAACAAGGTCTAAAATATATGATATATAGTTTGAAATAGGAAGAAAAGGTTCAAATGTGAAGGAAAGCTAAAGATGGAGATGTGGAAAATGAAGGATGAGAAAAGAAAAATGAAATGAGAAAAGAAGAAAAAATGGAAACTGAGCTTTTGTAAATAGAGATGAGAAGTGGTATTGAAGGGAGAATGGGGAAATGGGGCTAAAGTGAAGAATCAATACATATCATGTACAGGTTCAAATTCCCTATGATGAATGTGATCAATATATATATACAAAGTGTACCAATAAGCTTAATTAATTAAAGAATGAAAACTTTACTTCTCTTACTTTTTTCTAGTGATATCCAAGTTCCAACTCCCTGTCCAAACAATGTTAATATTGATTTTATTTTTCCATGTAGTGATAGTTTGTTTATTTTATGGCACAGAAATGTGAATAATCATTCTTCTTTCTCTTCTACTTTTATGAAAAAGCCAGCCTGCTTATTTTCATTCACTTAAGTATATATTTTGAAGAGATCGGCAGACAGTAGTGAGCTCCTTCATTCATTTTTGTAATAACTGTACACTGTATGAATGAATTTATCATGATTTACTTAATCCTGTAAAGTGATAGACTTACATTGCTTTTGGTATTGCAAACGTATTCCATTTTGCACAGTAGAGGGTTGCAACTATAAATTAGTATCCTGGAAGTGAATGTACTTTAATATTGAGATATATGGCAAGGTTTAAGTGTATGAAGATTCTGTTATTTGTCTGCCTATCAACCATGTGTGAGCATGTCTATTTTCCAACACCACTCACCTGCTTATGGAATTATTTTAGTCTAATTGGTGACTGCATGTCAATACAGCTTCACATATTAGGTCACTTATTATGAGTAAAAAAGATACCAGTATAATATATAGAATCCAGGCCCATATGCATTTCTTTTTTAAAAAAATTATCTGTTCATAACATTTGCCGAATTTTCTATTATGTTATTTTTTCTGCTCATGTGGAGATGGTTTTTATATATTGGGATGATCAGCTGTTTGTGTATGAATTGTCTCATATTCTCTAATTTGTACTGGGCTGTTCTTCTCTTACTTCAAGATTTTTATTAACAACTCTTGCTTTTACATGTACACTTTGAATGTGACAATATTGACTTGTTTTACAACACAACATTAAAAACCCAACGTTATCTCATTTTCAATGATAACAGCAACTGACTATCTTGTAAATGATAACTGTGCAAGAATACAGCCAGATAAAATTTAGGATTACTGGTAGCGTATGACTATTTTCTACTATGAATACCACAATACCACAGAGGGGTAAGGTAAAAAAAAAAGAGATTTATTATATCTGAAGACTAAGATTATGGGACCTCATTTAGTGAAGACCTGTTTGTTATCAGAGACAAAAGGCAGCCTAGGGATTAGTTCATTCATCAAGGCCCAGCCCTATTCACCTCCTAAACTTCTCACCTTGTCCCACATTTAATTGTATAATGGGGTTAAATTTTAGCATGAAAGTCAGAGGAGACAAACCATATTACATCATAGCACCAGTTACACTTTAATCTCAGATGAATATTTTTTTCTGGCTGCCACGAAAGAAACTTAGGACCTTGCGCTTGTCAGGCAGGCTCAGTGCCACTGATCTATATCCCTGGCCGGAACAATGATTTTTTAAAATATCTATGTATATCACAAAATTTCATGTGATACATGCATACTATTCTTTGTTGACATGAAATTCAAACTTGACACTCTTTTATTGCCAACTCTAGCAATCAGTCTTGATTATATTTTTTACCGTTTTTTCTAACACAAATATCCTATGACTTGAAGTATGTGCCCAGGTGATAATATGTGGATATAATATGTGGATAATATGTCACCTTGTAAATATCTTCTCTAAAGAGGTAAAGACATCATATTGCAGTGATACATGCATAACCATATTTATAGCAGCACAAATCATAAGAACTAAATATATGAATCTGCCTATATGTCTATCAGCAGATGAGTATAAAAAGAAAATGTCATATAAGTAAATCTTAGATCATAAGTAACTTTATTTGCAAGTATACCACAGCACAAGCAAATATTTCTAATAATTTGTAACTTGATAAAGGAACGATGTCTAGCAATACGAGTAGTAGGTGATGCTGAACATCACATGATCAAACTGAGACAACGGCCTCTCTCTCGCTCTCTCTCTCTGCAGGATTTTGGGTGATGGTCTCAAAACAGCAAGAGTTTATTGAGGATATCTTACCTACAGGGAGGAGGAACAATAGGCAAAGTAATCTCTCACATCAAATGAGATTTGGTAGATGCATAAAATGGAGGAAATTGTGCCAAATATTGTAGAAAATTACCAGTGAAACAAAGTTGTAGCAGTGCAGTGTAAATAATGAGTCTGTTTAATGAGAATGCATTCTCACATTCCCATAGAATCCTCAAAGGAAGCAAAAGCAAGTGTCATTAGATAGGTAATCTGTAAATTTTCAGGAAGATAAAAAGACTGCATTGAGGTAATAGCAGTGATTCCCTTAGTGACAGTGAAAGTCGTCCTACACAGTAACCCTCCTTTCTCTTGTCTCCTTCATACGAACCATTAAAGTTTGTAAAGGTAAGTGTGGGTTAATTTATTTTTCTTTAGGTTTTGTATTTTCTTTATTATTTTATATTATACTAAAGTATTGTAATCATTTTATATAAATATTTTTGAGTTGTGAAATGAATCATCTGAGTTTCCACTATGTATTTTGAGGAAATTCACTTTGAAATATGAATTATTTGGATTATGAGTATGTTTTTGTAATGAATTATGCTCACAAAGTAGGATATTTTTTATTTACACATAGTTGAATAAGAAAATTAAAGAGTCCCAAACAAACTTGCTTTCTTCATTTTTATTTTGATTTGAAAATAAAAATGGACTTGTATTTCTTCTGTTACCTTACTTGATTATTCTTTCTTGCCAATTTGCTTTATTCTGATTAACTGACTCAGACACAATATAAGTAATAATTTTGTAAGAGATGATAATTTCAATTCAATGTATCTAAGATACTAAGGCACAGATCAATGTTTTGCAAATTATGTCTTTGAAAGTTGTAAAAGTATTTTCATCTTTAAATAATAAGTGCAAACAGATGACAGGATGTTAATTGGTACTGCAACTGAAATTTTTATTATGATATATTTTTGTCTACTGATACTACATGGAAAATAATCCCTTGATTAGAGGATTATAGTTACTACTATAAGATCCTGAATTCTGCTGACTTCTAGTCTGAAAACACAATACTGAATCTTTATTTAAAGTCTGGTGTTAGTGTTGGCTCTTTGTATAAATAGCTAGCTGAGGTGCTTCTTAAAATGTACAACGCTGTGTCTTTTACATGAAGATATTTGTTACAGTAGTAGATTTAGAGTGAAACAATGACTTCTCCATGATTATAAGGTAGCCTTGAAATTTCTTGGGTGTACCAAAATTTTCAAACAATCTTGATGCCAACACTGAAATTTTATTATCAGTGTAATGATGATATATTTCCACGTGTAGTATATTGTCTCTGTACATTTCCTTTGGGAAATATTTCAGAAATTTATTTTGTCTTTTGAAAACTGCTTTTCTCTCCTAATGTAAAGAAGAAGCATAAATGGATGCAGAAGGAAGTAGAGGTAGGGAAGGGGACATTTTCTTAAAACATTAAGATTTGTTACATACATATACCAAGTCCCAATGATTACTGTAATCATTATGCACTGCAAACATGTACTAATAAAAATTAAAACAAATAAAAGTAAATTTTAAAAACAGGGTTTCCCTGGAACTTTATCTTATTCTTCTTCATTTTGAACCATTTCTGTTGATCAGGATATTGTTATTCATATATACTTGTGTACATTGGAGAGGAAGACATTGTTTACAATCATGATTCCTGAATTTTTTGAGTTTTTGCTGTTTGTCAATCCTTATGACAAACATTTCCATCATCTAGGTTACAAACCTTTTATTATCTACATTTGACAGGAAAAGAAACTGAACATTTAATAAATGAAGGAATTGTACAAAGTACACATTAGTTATTGGTGTAGAAAAGATTAAGGCACACAATTTTATAACACCCAGATTCTGTGTTCTGAACTGCATTGCAAGAGTGCTTTGAGATACATTGCACTGGGATAAGAAATCTCTCTCTAAACCCTCATAAAGGTCAGTGAACCCTAAGAAGATTAGTACAATGCATCACTGACACCGCAGGGACCCAAGATAACAAGTAAGTTGGCCCTGCCATGTTATTATCATTTGTAAATAGTGAGTCTTTTCTGCTTGTCTGGGCAAGACGTGTTTAGAAGTGAAGGGCAAAACTTGATAGGGAGGAAATAAATATACTAATTTAATTTCACTGACATTTACATCAAAATTAAAGTTTCAACTTCAAGGCAATGGATGTGACTACTTGAAAATTTATCAGAAATACTTTAATTTTTAAACAGTTGAATGAAGAATAAAATTCAAAGTTAAGCAAGAATCTTTTTCTGAGGCTCTGTTTGCAAAGAAGGTTCTGGCCTGTACATGCCACCTGCACTGACTTGCATGATTGATGACTAATAAAACTTTGGGGGCAATCATTGAAGAAGGGAAGAGGCATTTAAGCTTGTCAGGTGTGTGACACTCATGGGCCTATAGTTTCATGATAGTCAAAGACATTAACAATAAAACCTCATTTAAGTGGAGTGATGTTCTTTCCATCAATAGAATTATCTCTAATAATTGAACCCTGATCAGAAAGCCTGTTTAGCCATAGTCTTTATGATAGCACTAATTCTACAATATGCACCGCCTTTCTTTTGTAAGGCTTCTATAGTAAATATAATACTTTTCATTCCAAGCATGAATATATAGTGCACACACAACTTGATTCTAAACTCATGGTCAGTGTTTGTAGTTGTCCTACTGGAAAGGTACCAAATCGATGAAGAGACAGCAGTAATGCCTGTGAATGCCATCTAACAACTCAGACAGGGCCTAAATAGATGTGTTTTTTTCCTTCATGAAGTCACCAGAGGTGCTGGTTTATTCTCACATTATCAGGCTTTGAGAAATAATAGTATTAAATCGCAAATATACATACTGCTGTTAAAGTTAAAATAGTCAGTATATGTCACACATATTGATTTATGAAATTAGAAGAAATATCAACTATTTTTTAAATAAAACTATCTCAAAGACTAGAATTTTTGCAGTGACATGGCCAGTGATATGAAATGTTGGCCTTAACATATATAATGTTGCCTAACTAAAACCTCAGTATTCTCATACGAAAATAGAGCCAGTAAGAATTTATTTCTAAGGTTCCTCAGAAGAGTAAATTAAGGAATGCATATGAAGCTCTTAACACAATTTACAACACCAGTAAGGCTATAATAAATCCCATGTACTGTTATACTATTCTAAAAACATTGCTGAGTCTAAAAAATTGAGATGTACTTTTATGATTATGATGCTGAGGGATAACAGATATCTTGCAGTTAACATCAACACTCTATTCCTGAAAATTACATATTTTATATAAAAACACTAAAGAGGATCTTTAAGTATTTAAGTAGAAAAATTATAGTTTAGTATTCTCTAAATGAAGTGCCTAAAATCTTTCCTAAAATGTAACTAAAAAACATTTCAATTGACCCATTGTGATATAAGATGATTAGCACATTGCTATCTGAAAATCAAAAAGTGAACTTAAGTGATAACAAGCCATTGCATTTAGTAATATATTCTCTAAACTTTCTGAGTTAACAATTAATTCCAGGGGTACCAGAAGTTGGGCCCATAGGGGGAAAATGCCTATTTTTATAGCTAAAATAAATTTGCAAATTCCTTCATAAAAATATGTATACATCAGACAAATTAAAATATAATATAAATCATAAAAAGTAAAAATTAAACTGACTCTTTAGACAACAAGTCTTTTAAAGTGTAAAAATACTAGATGGCTGTGCTGGCACATGGCACATGCCTTTGACTCCATTTTGCTGAGTCTAAAGTGGGGGATCACAAGTTTCTCAGTGTGAGAGACTTAGTAAGACATTATCTCAAAATGACATATTTTAAAAAGGTCTAGGGATGTGTTTTAGTGCAAAAGCCCTGGGTTCAATTACCACTTTTGCAAAATAAAGAAATAAAAATTGAAAGACACTGAATGAAGTAATAAAGTGAATGGTTTATATATTTGCCTATATTAAAATAATTAATGTATATTAAAATAAATTTATATCCATTAAAACATAATCAATTGAAAGGTAAATAATATCTATGAAAAATATGAGTGTTTTATTCCTTAAATGTAAAAGATTAATGCATTTTACATAAGAAAATATTCCTTGTAAATACTAAATTAAAATCTCTTATTAAGTTTGTTGTTTTTGTTTGTTTGTTTTGTTTTTTGTACCAGGGATCAAACTCATGACCTCCCACTTGTCAGGCAGGTGCTTACTTATTGTGTAAATGTATGGAGTAACCCAAATATCTCAAACATTTGGAAAGTGATTGGATCATGGGAAGGCTATAGTCAACAGTCACTTCATCCATGGATGAGGTCAGTACTACTGGGAGGGAGGTGCTGGTTAGAAGTCACTGAGGGTATGATCTGGAAGAGTGTATTTTTGTCTCTGTCTCTTCCTCTCTGCTTCTTGGATGACATGAGGTAAGCAGATTTCTTCTGCCGTTCCTTTCAGTCCTGGTGTTTTTGCCTTGAAGCCAACTGAATGTGAACTGAAGCCATGTGCCAAAATAAAACTTTTTTTTAAAATTTTAGTTGGTCTCAGGTATTTTTTGTCCTAGCAACATGAGAGTGACTAACATAGCACCCTCCCAAAAAACTGAGCAATAGGCAAAAATAGAACATTCATAAAATAAATATGTAAGGTAAGTGAACATGTGAAATATTTAACCTTACTTATCTAAAACATATAAATTAGTAAAAGCACCATTTTTACCCTATGAAAATTGGAAATAAATTGAAGATAATTGCTATCTAGTGTTCTTATATGTGGGAGGATAAAAGAGAGTAGGAGTATAAATTTGTAAATCTTTTCCATAAGGGCAATTTGTTACTACTCAGCATAATTTGTCACTATTAATATCCACACAATCTAAAATCTAAAGCATCTACTTTTGAGAAATTATACTTTTATATATTGTGGTGACATTTATTTTTGCCTTAAGAATGCATACAAACTTTGATCTACAGTATGGAAAATGTATTAATCAAAAACTTTTATAAATGTACAAAAATGGAAACAATTCAATGGTCCAAAAAGGAACAGATTAAATAAATTATGATTCTATATTCTATGTTCCTGAGACA
>PVJX010042654.1:0-13828 GCA_004027295.1 Dolichotis patagonum | reverse complement strand
TAATATATATAATTTTTGTCAATAGAAATAATGAAAATTGATTTAGAAAAAGAAAAATAAATAAGTAACAATTTAAATATTTTGTTCAGCCCTAAATATCAAAGCTATTATTGTTTCAATGTATAAAACAAGTACTGAGATTCTTTTCCAAAATTTAGTGTGTATTCTGTACTTGTATATTCCACTTAGGACCAGCCACACTTCAAATGCTCAATAGCCAAATATGGCTAGTGGTTACCATATTGGACAGTGCAGCTCTATAATGTGCATAGTATGTTATACTACAGGAATATTAAACAACAATGACAGTAATTAGTGAGATCCACTGAGAGCCAGCTTTTAGTATATTTCACCTGTTTTTCATCCATACAATGTTGGCTGAGCTCTGTCAGGGACATAAAAAAAATTCATTAGGTTCATACCTTCAGAGGCCAGTAGCAGAGATGAGAGGACTGACAAATAAAAATAATTAGAATGGGTAAATTTAACAACACCACAACAGAAGCACAGGTTAATGGTAAGGGCTTCTGCAGAGATAGAGGCTTTTTCTAGCTGAGAGACTAAGAAAAATTCAAGGCATTTAAATTGAATGAAAAAATACTTTTAAAAATGAATAGATAGTAGACACACAAATTTGTAGAGAAGAGAACTTCAGACAGAGAATATAGCCTGCGTAGGGTTATGCAAGTTGGCCATGCAAGGACAGTATCTGAGGAGTAGTAGTAGTGCAAAGTTTTTTAAGCTTGAAGCTTAAAGAGAGTGCAGAGAAGTATCTTAGTCAATTTAGGCTATTCTAACAAAGTGCCTTAGGCCAAGTCATTCATAAAGGATAGAAACTTACTGCTCACAGTTATAAGAAGGCTGAGAAGTCCAAACTCAAATCACCATTAAGTTCAGTATCTGCTAAAGTCCCATCCTACTTCACAGACGGTGCCTTGGTGCTTTGCCCTCGCATGTTGGGAGAGGGGAATGCAGAGTCCCCACATGGCAGAAGGAGGAAGGGACCAGAGTGTCCCCTTGGTTCACTTTTTATAAGAATACCCACCATTAAAGAGAGTGGAGTGCTCATGAAGTAACCACACCTCTTACTATTCTCACTCTGAAGTGAGAATAGCAACATACGAAGTTTGGAGGAACAGCTACGTTTGAAACATGGCAAGAAGTTGGGAGACAGGCTTCACGTGTGGAGGAGGAGCAGTCACCACAGTTTATGAGCAACACACTAGTACCGTATTTAGGAATTTAGCCTAGAAACACTCTCCATAAGCCAAGTCAGGAGGAACGTTTGGTGGTGGTAAAGGAGAAGTCTCTAACCATTTGTGCTATAGCTGGAACTTCCCCCAACCAGGGACTCTGTCCTCAGCTTGAAACCACTGATGGCAAAAACTTTAAGAGGTGGGGTCTAGTGTGAAGTCTTAGGTCACTGTGATCACGATCCTGAAGGGAGTTATGAAATCCCATATCACTCTTTTTCTCTGTTTTCCAGCAGCCACGAGGTGACACTTGCCCTGTCCTGTGCTCCCTGCTATGGTGTTCTGTCTTGCTACAAGGCCAAAAACACTAGGACCTACTAACCATGACTAAAACCAGGAGCCAAAATAAACCTTTTCTGTTTTTAAATTTATCATCATGTGTATGTTGTCATAGTAATGGAAAGCTGATAAACACACTCTGGTGAGAAGTATAATTAAAGTTTGAATTACTGTAACAGGATTGGAAACCATACGGAGAGAAGAAAAGGAAAGTGCTCAAGATTTCAAGGCATCTAGTGCAGTATTGATGTCACTGTCAAAAACAAACAAATGAAAAAGAAATGAAAGTAAATTTTTGAGTGGAAAATGTGGCCCAATTTAGAATATATTGAATTTAGTTGATAACATATTATCAAATAAATATATAAGTAAATAATAAAATACAGTTACTTGATCTCTTCAAGTATGTACAAGCTAGAGTTTATGGAAGTCAGATCCCTACCCTTGTGTTTTGAAACCTTAGGCAAGCAGCCTCACATCTATGTGTCTCAACTCCTTCAAATGTAAAGTGATGAAAAGCCGAGCGTAGTGTGCACTCCTGTTATCCCAGCACTCAGGAGGCTGAGGCAAGCTGATCATTGCAAGTTCAAGACCAGCCTGGGCTACAAAGTGAGCCCAAGGCCAGCCTGAACTTCATGGTGAGACCCTGTCTCAAAAAGACAAAAAATAAAATAAAATAAACAAATGTAATGTGAAGATTATGGAAACTTCTTCATGAGATTGAAGGAAAAGCAAAAACAACCATAAAATGAACTGGCATAGATAAAGTTCAGAACAGTGCTTGGACAAGAGGAAGTACTAGAGAAATACTAAATAGTATTACTATTATAATGATGAGTTTTCTAAGTAGGGGATAAGTCAAGACCCACTTGTTCCTGTGACAATAAATTTCCCCTTTCTTATCTCACTCTACATGGAAGTAGCTATCACTTCTTAGATGGCTCAGGCCTTCTTGGTGTGGTGGCACACTCCTGTAGTCCCAGCACTCAGGAGGCTGAGGCAGGAGGATCCTTGCAAGTTCAAGACCAACCTGGGCTACAAAGTGAGCTCAAGGCCCACCTGAACTGCATAGCAAGACCCTGTCTCAAAAAAAGAAAAAAAAGAAAAAAAAATCACCTTGATGACTCAGGTCTGAGTTTCCTGGTGCTCAGATCTACTTTGAGTTCTGTCTATGGCTGAAGAATTGGTGTTGATGGGGGAGCCTCAGAATAAGGAGATAAAATACACTATACATTAAATGCTAAGCTTAATGATTTGTTCACACCAGAAAGCCAATTTTTAATTGTCTGAAAGTTTTTCTAGTCAGTTGTTAAATATAGCTATTATTTAAAATGAAATTACATAAGCTTATAAGTAATTAAACTATAAAAGAAAAATGTAAATATTGAATTTTCATCATTTCAGTTGTTTTACATTTTACCATTATCTATGATCTTGAAGATACTCGTATTTGCCTGTAGGATGATGTATTGGCAATTGGGACAAAGTACATAATATACACAATTTATAGGATAAAAATTTTTTTTGAGACAGGGTCTCACTGTGTAGTTCTGAGTAGCCTTCAACTCACTTATGTAGCTGGGCCTGGTCTTGAACTCAAAATGATCTTCCTGCCTCAGCCTCCCAAGTACTAGAACTACAGGCATGCACCACCACAATTGGCTAGGATAAGATATTATTTTTGGTCACAATTTGGGAGGTTTTAGTCCTTGGTTAGATGACTCCAAGGCAGAAGCATCATGACAGAATAGTAGGGAAGAGATTAATTGCTCACTTCCTGTCATCTGGAAAGCAGACTGCAGCACTGGAGAGGAAGGGTCCAGGGACTAGACACAGTACCTGAAGTCATGCCCTCATGGCTTACCTCGACACAGCCAGAAATGTACTTTGCTAGGCTCTAGGTGTGTCTCAAACCAATCAAGTTGCCAGTCAAGCTTAATCATCACAGGTGAAAATACTATTTAATGGACTGTTACTCAGTATCTCTTCCTCTCATTCGCTGATGTTAGTTGGTATCTTGAAGTCAGCCATGCACCACAGAAATTGGCCAAGGATAAAAATTGATTTACTGTTTTGTTAGACCAATGAATGGCAGTCTACAAGGTGTGATAAAAAAAAAGGATGATGAAACAGAGTGAAAAGAAAACCCATAGAATGGGAAAGAATTTCAGCCAGCAATCCCTCAGACAAAGGACTTATATCCAGAACATATAAAGAATTGAAAAATATCAAGCCCCCCCAAATTCAAAGACCCTCTCCAAAAATGGGCAGCTGAGATGAACACACAGTTCTCAGATGAAGATATACAAATGGGAAATAAATACATGAAGAAATGTTCACCATCACTGGTCATTCGAGAAATGCAAATTAAAACAACATTGAGATATCATCTCACTCTTGAAAGAATAGCTGCCATCAAGAAATCAACTGATAACAAATGTTGGCGAGGCTGTGGGGAAAAAGGAACACTGCTCCACTGTTGGTGGGAGTGCAGACTGGTGCAACCACTATGGAAATCAGTATGAAGAATTCCCAGAAGACTAGGACTGGAAGCTCCATTCAGCCCAGCTATTCCTCTCCTGGGTATTTTCCCAGAAAAACTGAAAAGGTCATATCACAGTGATATATGTGCACCCCATGTTCATAGCAGCACAATTTGTAATAGCTAAATCTTGGAAACAACCAAGATGCCCATCAACCTCAGAGTGGATGAAAAAGATGTGGTATTTTTATATAATGGAATATTACTCAGCTATAAAAAGGATGATCTTGAGGCCTTCAGGGGTAAATGGAGACAACTTGAGACCATCCTCATTAGTGAAATAAATAAGAATCATATTTATAAATATCACACTGTGTCTCTAGTGTAAAAAGTACTAAGAAATGTAGGAGTAACAAAACCCAAAATGTGTAATTGCTATTGTAAAAAAGAGAGAAACAGTAAGTGCTCTAAAGTATATAATTGCATGTATGTTTAAGTGTGTAAGATAGATGACCATATTACTAAGTTTTTGTTGGATAGTTGAACAGAACTGTTTGCAGTCTCACTGTTTGAATGTCCACTTTGTATGCTTTATTGAACAACTATTTCTAAGAGGACAATATGTAATTTTTCAACTAGTGATTTCTTACTATTTATTTTTTAAATTCTGTATTATTTCTACCCTTTTTATGCTTTTTTCTCTAAACAAAAAAGATGGTGAATATTTGAATTTTTTATTATTAACTTAAAATTATTGCCATTAATCCTCTCCAGAACACTCTCCATCACTTCAAAAACATTTATCTCATACTTCTTGGTAATTTTTGAAACAGTTCTAGAAATCTGCTTTTGTGAGTGTATTTAGTTGCCTCAATGACAACCTTAATGTCCTTCATTCCTTCAAAATGTTTGCCTTTCATAGGCATTTTGACTTCAGGGAGGAGTCAGAGTTTGCACAGTACCTGTGAAATAAATAAACTGATGAGGACACATTGTAATGTTTTTACCAGATGGCTTTTCTATTAAGTGGCACTTAGCACCAACAATCACATTTTTTGGTATTTTAAAGAGAGAGAAAAAAAGAATAGAAAAATCAGAAAGTAATCAAGCAAACAAACAAAACAATAACAACAAAAGCCAAATGACAACAATGACAATGATCACTTTTTATTTTAAAGAGGAAAAAAAGCACAGAAAAAATCAACAAGAAGTCAAGCAAATAAACAAACAAAATAACAACTAAAGCCCGTGTTTCTCCAGATCAGCTGGTCTCCCATGGTATTGGGGGTGGGGAGTTGGCTCTTCTTGTTTCTTAGCCCACACACCCCAAGGAGCTGTCCCCTCAGTGGCCCGTGCACGGAACTGAATCACTGGGAGGGCTTGCTTCTTGGTGACTTCTTGTTCTCTTCCCCGACAGTCTATGAATGGTGCTGACTCATGGGGAAAAGCTGGGGTCTGGCTGTCCCCCTGCCTCCAGTGGCCTGTGGAACATGTCTTTTAATGCAATAAATTTTTTAAAAATTTAGATATACTGTTTCTTATCATCTCTATATAGCTCCTCAGGAAAAAAACATATGTGTCTTATGAGCTAAAATTGGCCAGTGAACAGTGTTTTTAAAAATTGAAGAAATATGCTTCTAGTATTCTTCCAATATTCAAAATCATTAACCAACAAGTGAGTTCCAACATACATTGTTAATGTTTTACTTAGCCTTACTCATTGATTCAAATGAAAATATTCACCCACATTCCTGTGAGAAGTATATTTGTTTCTTGATTTAGACAGATATTAGCTATAGACTCAGAAATTCAGTGTAAATGAATGAAAGTATCATGTGAGAATCAATTAACTATGCTGAATTTATTTTAAAAAGAATATATGTTTTTTCATTATTTGTAAGTTGTATACTACATTTTCTTCACGTTGGTATGATTTATAATAAACATCTATGGATCTAGAGAGTTGTATATTGAATATTTAATTGCATGTTACTGTGTAAGTTCTTTTCCTCTTCTTTTCATGCTCTTATCCCCCCTCCCATAGGAAACAGGGAAAATCCCTGTTGGTTCAGGGATTTGGTGGCCTTTTCTGTTGTAGCAATACCATTCTGGAATTCTACAACTGTAACAACTCAGGATTCTTGGGATGGGATACGTGCAAAATGAAGATTGCATAAGGATTCCCCTGAGACTCTTTCTTAAGAACAGGTATAGCCCACCAAGCATAACACTAATTTTGTCATTAAGGCCCAGAAACATGGGTCTGTCAGACTCACATTTATTCTTCAGAATATTTCTATTGATGAATTATTAATTTTAATTTTATGGGTTTTATTACATTAAACAATAAATACTTAACAGGAAAAAAATCACAAAAATAAAGTATTGAGATTTTAATATTTGCTGAGTGTTACAAAAACATGAGCTGTTTTTTGATGTACCAAGTCTAAAAAAGAACAACAAAAACAAATTCTTAGAGAAACTACAAAGAAAATACCAATAGGACTTTATCCCCAAAAATCTTTTCTTCAATTATCATACCTAAGGCAGTCAGCACATTTCATACACACATATTTCTTACACTGACAGCACATTTATTTTGCTTTTCTGGCCATTTTGTAGAATGTACTTGACATCTCAGTGGTCTTGCTATATTGTCAGGAGGTTCTTACTATGTTATATAATGTATAGTTTAAATTATTTATAGTGTACATTATGTTATATAATGTATAGTTTAAAAGAACATAAAATATCAATGAAAGGAAGTATTAATTTCATATTTTTTGAGACAAGGTCTCACTATGTAGTTCAAGTTAGCTTTGAACTCACTTATCAGAAAAATAACATCAATAAAACAAAATATCAAATATACAATGAGTGCTTAGAATATACATCAATACTTTCACATCAGCTGATTACCTGCTTACAGAATCTAAAAGATAACATCCAAAATAAAATGCTACGTGAACTAAAATATAAATACAAACAAAAGTCTACCACAGAAATAAGATTTGCTTCAATTGTCATACACAAGGCAGTCTTCACACATGAAAACTGTATGTTCCACACACAAGTATCACTTCCATTCATAACATACGTATTTTGTTTTCTTGTACTTTGTTGTAGGGCACAGTTCACATCTTTTGGTTTTCTTGTTGTCACAGTAATCTCTGTGATGCTGTGCCTGCCTGTGCACCTGTGAGCTCACCAGTGTACTCCACAATTTTTTTGCAGAGTTCCTTAGGCAGAAACATTTTGTTTTTCCTCTGCTGTAAGTGATCTCTTATGAGTTTCAGCACCAATCCTCAAAGAAAATTTCTCCATGGTATTTTGTACTTGATATTTTCTTTGCAAACTGTCAAACTATTTGTGGCACACATGTTTAGGATGAAGTGAAACATAACCATTGGCCCATGCTCTGCGTTTCAAGCGACATCATGGTTGTTATATAACTCATCATATATAACTTTGCTTTTGTTGCAGTAAGTTTCCATCTCAGGTTTCTGTTTCATTGAGATTTCCCTATAAGTATTTCTATCATGGGGAAATGTTGACATAAGCAGTATCAGATTGTTTTTCTTTGCCATATATGAAGCCAGTGTAAGATGGTTCTAAAATTCAAAGATTGCATTATTTAATTCTATGTTCTGAACTTGGCAATATTTCACTTGGAATTTCTGCTTTGTTCCTGCATAGTTTTTGCACTGGTCAACTTGTGCTCTGTTAGCAAATGTAACATCAATTGAAAATTGGTAAAGCAGTTGTTGAATGTCACATTTTGATAGTTTGGGAGGTGGGAACAACAAGTCTGTTCACATCGTTGGGATTACTACTATACAAATAAGTACTCGATGGCTGAGTCCCAGGATAAATGCCTAAATTGAAAGCATAACAGGTCTTCACATCTACAAGGTATAAATTTTATGCCATATTTTAATCTATCACTTTTCCATAAATATTTTACATTCCTGCAATTCCCGTGAGAAATCCTTGCAGGGTACAGCAGACTTATGAATGCTTTCACTTCACCTAGTGAGATGTCATAATAAATACAATTTTCAAGATGGCTATTGATACACAGAACATTTTACTTGCATTACAGCTTTTGTGTATTCACAGCATCTTGTAGCATTTCATCTGTCACAATTTCCAACATTGAATGGCAGTGCTGCCACTTTGTCCAATATGTTTCACCACTTCCAGGACAATCACTATATTTTTAGACCTACTTCTAACATGGAATCATCCCATTTGGTTGCAGGCTCACTTTGCAACATTTCAACTAGTCAAATATGTACACTATTGCTGTTTTCATCATCATCTTAATCAGGGAGATCTGTATTAGTTGATTCTTCCTTCATCTCATTGTCATAGGAACTTTGGCTCACATGGTGAGTGACAAAGCCATCATCATCATCATCATCATCATCAATATCATCATCATCATCACACAACATGCTTCTGTTATGAACGATAATGGATCATCTTTATTACCGATGCATAAGATCTGATGATTCACTTTTGACTCCTTGCAAAACTTATAAATCTGGTTTTTCACATAACACTGTACTGATTGGGCGACTTCTACCAGAAAAATAAAACTAAAACTGTTTTTAAACAAGTCCTGGAGTGGTGCAGGTCTACTGGACTCTGTGTGATACTCAAGTAAACATATGCGAAACCAGTTAGCTGTAGCATAATGTCGGTAAAAATCCCATTCAGTCACTTTTTTGCCTCTTTTGCTCACATGCACACACATTGTCAGTCATCATCCTGAGTAAACACAGAGATTGCTTCCTTCGTCTCTCAGAGAAAGGTAGTGAGATGCACATCTGACTGCTATTATACTAAAGTAAAAATTTACAGAAGAAAAGTTAGGGAAGATCCTTCTGGATGCAATGTTATGCTCCTTTATTAAAGACAACATATTATTTATGACATATAGAATTCCTGAACTGTACTCTTGACTTTTCAACAGTTTTGGCTTACTTAGATTTTTTATCTGGAATTTTTTCCTTCCTTTGTTCTAATTTCTCTAAATTTACCCTGGAATCATACCTTACCTGGAATCATACCTTAGATACCTTAGAGGAAACAGTCTTGATAATCTTCAGGTGAATAAAACCTTGAATGTCTCCCAATCCTATGTGATAGAATGCTTCTTCCTTCCTTCCTTTGTGTCAAACAAATTTACACAAATTGAGACCCCAAGCATCCTCACCCATATTGAATCCAGCTCTGGAAAAACACTAAGTGAAAGATAACTAAAAGAATTAGAGGTACTCTTTGTTCCATTTGCAGGTTTCTCTAGAGACGGAAGGGAATGTTCAAGGCCTCACTGTAGCACTTGTTGTTAATTCTTTAAGCATTATTTCTTCACTTAAGGCTGAGGTGTTTGGGATGACTCACAAAAAATCAACTGCTTATTTTTTTTCCTTATAGCACCACTAATTCAGCATCAGAAATTAGTTGATAACATATTTATGTAAAGAGAAATGCATCAAAGATTGGTAAAATTCATCACATCAGAATATATTATCTGATTATATTATTCTTGAAAGTTAAAAAATATGTACTGTTTATTAAAAACCTGTTCATCTCACCCAAATACACTTCCTGAACAAATATGTTTTAGGCACCAAATCAATGCTTTTATATAATCATTTTAAAATTGGAGAGCTAGTTCAAATCACATTGATAATCAAAATTAACAGCATGACAAGTTTTTGAAACATTGGATGTTTGAAAATATTATCACTTGACTTCTCCACAGGACTGTGTTACCAATTGACTTTAAAACTATTCTAATAGTCCTATGATATTTTGGGCCCTGTCATTAAGCAACATGTCACATTTCACCTTTCAGCAAATAACTATGCTGCTGTCAAATCATTGTGAAGTCAAATCTGCTTATATTTTCTCGAACTAAGAAAAAATGTGGGGTGATATATTTCAGATTAAAGAAGACCATTATCCCCACGGGGATAGAAAAATTTAAAAATAATTTCTACTGAAAGCCTTTACTTATAATTTCATACATTAAAGTAGCTTTAAAGATTGATTGCATTTCATCCTTTTGGATGCTTCAAATTAATCACTGTCTTAGTTACTTTTTCTTCGCTAGAACAAAATATTTGATACCCACAGTTAAAGGAGGAAAGGTGTATTTTAGCTCACAATTTGTGGAGCTTTCACTCCATAACCAGCCTGCTCTGAGGCAGGGTGGTGTGGCAAAGGAGCATGGCAGAGGAGAAACAACTCATGGCATGGCAAGCAGGAAGCAGCAAATAGACATCCTTCCTTCTTTCATTCCGTTTATATTCCATCCATGATACAAGCCTATTGTGGGTACCACCCATACCCAGGGTGGGTATTCTGTCTTAAGTAACTCTATTCAGCCATACTGAGAACTGCATAATCACACATCCATGATTCAGTCACTCACTGAAGCCTCATCTATTAGGGCATGAGGCTTTCTGGGGTCATCTAGATATCTTTTCCTTTTCATGAATGAATTGCAAAAATATTAAATATATACATAACACATTTTCTTCAATGTATTGCCCAAAGCAACAAGATTCATAATTAAGACTTTTGACCATAGATTATGATCTATATATATTGTAATAAGAATTTGCATCATTTGTTTATATTAATAACACTAATGAAAAGGAAAGATAAGCTTGTATACTAAAGCTTTGTTAAATAGGATGAATTTTCTAATTCCAGAAACAAAATAAAAACATTATTAACTGTGTATATACATACCTATGCATATATTTGCAGATATATACACATATGTAACAATCTTCAATGAATTTGTTTTCTTCAATTCATCTTCTGCATTAGGCAATAAACCCTAAACAAAGTACTATCATGGCATTGTCTAGTCACTTGGAGTCTGGATTTTGTGCATCTTTTCAAACATCTGACACTATTATCTTGTTCTGCAAGGTCCATTTTTAGTTTGTCCCTCCTGTTTAACCAGGAATGAAACTTTGACAACATGCCAGATTCTCCTGAAACTTGATTATGTATCACATCTGTGTGTTTTGTGGCAGCAGCAGCAGCAGTAGGAAAGAGCTTTGTATCAAGCTGTAGAAATCTACTGACTTGGAGTGAACTGTGATTTTGTTCAGACTCTGTATGAGGATTGGAGAATGATAAGCATAGATAGACAACAGATCTCCAGAACAGATAAAAATGAAAGGGGGGTTGAACAGAATAAGGGAGCACAAGGAATGGGGCACTGTATGAGTTCTAGCTGCAAAGATTGAGCAGGATACTTCCTACCAAAAGTAACCTCAGAGACCTGTGAGCGAAGTTTGTTAACAAACATTTATTGTGCTTTGTAGGTGTTGGCGTAGAAACATATGTCTAGGAATACTAACACAAATGAAGCATGGCGATAGTCCCAAGAGAGATCAGAGCCCACTGGATTTACACCTTGCGAGGGAAGGGGTTGTGCTGCATGCAGTGCTACAGAAAAGAGGTATAGCACTTGCCCAGAAATGGCATGGGACCTGCAAATACGTTGTGAAGATGATGTCTATGATATGTCCAGTATCACTCACATAATACAGATGGAAAAACCATTGGTCTAAGAATAAGAGATTATTTTTCAAGTCCTAAGATTTCTGCTCATTAACTTTGTGATCTCCAGAAGTAAGAATAGTAGTTAATAGTGATCAACCTTTTACTGTACACCACAGAAAATATGGTAAGAAATTTACATCAACTACTCTCTGGATGTGACCTAATTAACTGTACCCCCATTTATAGAAAAGGAAACAGTGTCACAGATATATTAAGTTACATGCTTAAGATCAAGGAATAGGTAAAGTAAGTGGTTCTGAGATACTGCTATCAACTACAACTGCAAATGCCGAGCTCTCTGGATGTGGGTTAGTTTTCTTATCTGTAATAAAGGTTAATAGCTGGGCATGGTGGCACATGCCTATGATCTCAGCACTCAAGAGGCTAAGGCAGAAGGATTGTAGGCTTCTGATTTGGTAAATCTAGGATGGTGATCAAATCTGTACATTTCTAATAGGCCCCCAGAAAATGCTGCTGCTGCTGTTGATCCACGGGCCTTACCAAACAGTAAGGCTACAGAGCATACAAAATTAAGAAACAAACATTTCAGCTCTTAAAGTTTATATTTTGCCACAATATTGATCAGTCTTCTATGCTACCAGTCCTATGATTTTCAGAAAATTTAAAGGAGTATTAAATAATTAGGACAGCACTCCTCTGAAGAATATTTATACATATTTGGGAGATCAATTGCTTTCAAAAAGCCAATGCTCAGTGTTGTAGATTTATAATTTTTTTTATTCTGTACTGTCAAGCATTAGTTATCAAAACTTTAGTTTTTCCTAAATATAATAATATACTAACATTACTAAATGCTTAGCAACATTGTGTTACTAAGTACTCCAGAAGTTTATCTGGTGTCATTATTTAATATACCCTCGGTCACTAATTTGATCACTAACTTGGGGATTTGCACTAACAACATTGCACAGATTACCACAGGGATTACAGGAACAAGACTGCCCTCTTGGGCATGAAGGCAGTAAGTATAATATCAACCAAATCTAAGTGGTTAGGAATCTTAATAATGTCTGAAGGATTCTTTTTAATGCACAACACTGAAAGCTTTGGGTAAGACAATGGAGAGGATTGAATGAAATTTACTAACAAATGATTCAAACACATCCATATAAAACAAAGACTATATAACATAGAAATCAACATGTAGATCAATTTAGGTACTGTAATTAATGATTAACCCCTTTTCCCTAGGGCTGCATTTCCAACCTGTGTTTCTCTAAACACAAATGTTTGGTATAAACATTTTCTCTGGTCAGGTACATTTAGGAAATACTGCTTATCCCCCTTAAGATATACAAGGATTTCTTGTGACTTTGGGGCCTTCTAGAAATAGGACCAAGACGGGAATAGATATGTGGTGATTTGTGAGGGAAACTACCTGTAAGGTTAAGTCAAAGAGGAAGGTACAGGGCAAACCTTCTGAACCATAATGTATGTAGGTAGGTATGACTTCTGGGGAAGAGAAAAGGCAAAAAGTAGATTTGGATATGAAGTGACTCAGCCTAAAAGAGAAAGTACTAAGAAAATACTCAAAAGCAAGGTCAGGACTCCTAAAGCTAAACTGCCAGTCAAAAGAATTTCACCTGTCTTTGGAATGGTATTCCAGCCCCTCCAAGCAGCCTAAGGGGATCATGGCCTCCACAGGGATGGGTTTCAGAGCATGACAGGGCGCCCTAGGCTCAGCACTTTGTCACAGTGAAGGATCTGAGGGGCCACACAGTAAAGGATCACAGCCACCACAGCCCCCCAGCCACTTCAAGACTATGAGTATTCCAGTAACAGAGAAACCACTTAAACTGACTTAATCACTTTATTGGATCACAAAATGCCTCATATCTACTCACATACACATTCTTTCCCTCTTGGCATCTTTAGGAGCACCAGGGTATCTTGGAACCCTGGCAAACCTCAGGATAGAGATTACCTTTGTGTTCAAAAGGTTTTCCTTTGTTGTTCTTGCCTACTCTCATGTCTGCAAATTTGTCAGAGATCAATGCTTAAAGAATAATTTGGGTCTCCCAGAAAGCAGCATTTCAAGCTGTCTCTTTGGGACCCGAAAGTCTCGGACCCGTAGAGTGGCCTGGGCTGCTTGGATCGAAAGTCTGCGCAGACCTGCATCTCGGCGCGACTCTTTGGGGCTGGTAGGCCCGCCCTTCATCCGCAGGGAACTGCCTGGAGATCGGCATCTGGGCTGGGT
>PVJX010042653.1:0-14061 GCA_004027295.1 Dolichotis patagonum | reverse complement strand
TTTAAGATCGATTTCAGTGTAAAAAAGAGTAAAGAACATACTGGGGATGCGGCTCACAAGTGATTGTTTTAAGTGCTCCCTCCCTCATCCTTTCATACCTCTGCCCTCCTGTAAGAATTATGACACCTGTTAGATATGCGGTCACCCATGTGGGTCTTACTGCCTCATTTATGATATACATAGAGCAAAACCATGCCTATCTGAACATTTAAACATGAAGGAAAGAGTCTTAGCTTCATGCTCTGTTTTCTATATTCCAATTTCTTGCTAAGGATTTAAAAAAAGAAATCTAAGGCAGATATTTTAAAATTTATAATGATTAACTAATAGTCAAGGACACTTCATTAAATATTTCAGCATGAAGAGTGTGTACTTTGATCACAAGACCACGTAAGATCCTCTTTAATGTATTATTAATAAGTTATTTTACTATGTCACTTAAATTACAAATCAGTTTTAAATGATTGCATAGGCATGTAAATCTTATCAACAATAAATGTGACTTGGTTCTTCATGTGGAATATCAACAGAGGAATTTCTTGTTTCCGAATTCTCTTTATTTGAAAAGAATTATTTGAAGCAAATTTCCACAGTGGAGAGGCATGATTTATGCAGTTCATGGGACCCTTTGAGGAAAAAGTAATGCAATCAAAGCTTTTCACTTACTTCAGTGAAATCAAATAAATCAAGTCAAAGTAAAAGGCAAAAAGTTAAGGAAAATATAACATATTTTGATCTTAGCATTTTTGTGCTGTGAAAGGTTATGATTCTCTAAAAACAAACACACATATATTTCAATATTTAAAAAAATCCTTCTCCCTGTATCTGCTAATGTATAAAACACAGTGTATTACTTTAGCAGCTTAATATAAATAACTTATATAGTGAAGCATATGTTATTCATGTATGATTTTAAAGGAATGAATTCTGCAAACAGACTGCTAAGTATGAAATGTGAGAAATAACACAGTTTACTAATTTTTAAACAGGCATTAAAATTGTGTTTTACCATATAAATATGAAGGTAACTTGCAGGTGACCACACATGTACATCTAAATATATACACAATTTTCTTGGCACAATACCTGTGATGAGGTAAGTGCTATATGGTGTTATACCCAGTGTTCCTACAAATAAGTCTACTGCTCTTGGGAATGTCAAAAGTAATGTATTGTTTAAGTTTAATTTAAATAAAACTTCTGATATACATGTAACCAAAAAAGATATGATTCAATTTAAAAATAATTTATGCTTCTATTTATGAAGATAATTTAATTTTTTCTACATAAAAATTATTTTTTGGCTTCGACATAAAACAAAATATACTCTTGATTTAAAAAATAATGTGTAGTTAGTTCATACTGATATAACTGTTATGATGACTCATTGCTTGATTATTATTCTGTTCATAACATTGTTTTGCTCTTTTTTTCATTGTGGCACAACTCTAAGTATATGAGAGAATAAATGGCTGTTTCATAAATTAGTGGCTGATTGATTGTGTCAACTTCAGACATTTAGAAGCTTAACTAAATGGGTTTAGCAACTCTACATGCAAGGATGTAGAAGACCCACGCTAGGGTGGCTCATCACCTGGAGGCATAAAATGGAAGGAGGAAGGATGAATCCATTCCATTCTTTGGAGAAGCTCCAGTCTTCACCTGTGGTTGGACTTGTCTCCTGGCTTCCAGTGTAGAGTCTTCAGCCTTCCGACACAGACTCTTCAGCCTTCCATCGTAGAGCTTTCAGCCTTCTGTCGCAGACCCATCAGCCTGCTGGTGTGGACTTGCATGAGACACTAGGGTGAACTCCAAACCTTGGATTGAATATTTTCGCCTCCAGTGTGTAGACGCCCTCTGCATGCTTCCTCAACCGACTCTATGGCTGACCATGGCAAGCCAATCTTGTATCTTTTACATCTATATATCTGTGTTATATCTGTTTGCTCTAGTAAACCCCTGACTAATACAATAAGTAAGTTGTAACATGCATTTGACAACTTAAAGTGAAGTTTGGAAATGGAAGTTTTAAACTAAAAGTATTTTTCTATAGAAAATGAAGCCTTCCTCTTCTATATCCAGTTATTAGCTAATATATACATATTTAAATCAGTGGAAATAGAAATAAAATTTCAATACAGATAAACATAGAGATGTAGATATGAATAGAGACACTTGAATATATAATCAAAGTTTGTAACATCATTATTTTACTGACCACTTGTCTATACTAAACCTCATTTGGGACCATCATTTGATGAATCAGCTCTAAAGGAAGATCCAAGATTCTGAAGAGTTTCAGCTTTTAATTATGTTTAACATTGCTTTCTCTGATGTCTCTCTAACAGTTAGAAAAAAAATCTGATACATTGAAACAATGCAATAACGTTTTAAAAGCTAAGAAAAATAAAATTAAAAATATTTGCACAATTAATTTCCCAGACAGGTATGCTATACTGTTCAAATTATCTAAATACACAAGCACTCTGGATTTTCTAATTGTAACATGATCAGCTAAGACATAAGAAACAGTGCCTTGGACCAGGTCTAAGAAAACAAGTGTATTATCTCTGTGACTGGGGAATTTTATGAGCTTTCTAATGATTTCTAAAGGTTGCTTTAGTAAAGTACCTAAACTTGAACACTTGAAAAAAAAATCTATTGTCTCATCGCTATGGAGAAGAGAAGGCCAAAATCAAATATATCAGCAATACCACATCCCACTGAGGCCTGCACAGACAGGCTCCTTCTTTGCTTTTCTATTTCCTGTTCTCCCACACTTTCCTATGCTCATGGCACTATTTCTGCGTTTGAGTCTGATTTCCTGTGTGGGTCTCTTCACCTAGCTATCTCTCCCTATGTGTTTGGCTGTGTCCAATTTTCTTGTAGAAAAAGGTTACCAATCATACTGGCTCATAGATGACTAAGCAGCATATCCTTGTTACTTAGCTTGGTTACTTCTGAAATTAAACTATATACTAAAATGGTCATAATACATGGTACATCTACATACCCTCTTTGCAGGACAAAATTCAACCTGCAATGGATTTCAACATTTCTAAATAAAAGTCATTTTTTTCTCTATCTTTAGATCAAGGAACTGGATCTTATCAGCTAGATAAATATATTTGAAGCATAAGGCAAAGTATAAGCTTCGAATTTGCTGAGAAATTGATACATAGATACTTAGCGAGTATCTCTTACATGAATGAACTAGTCAATCCAGTGCTGTTAAAATAAAATCACAGAATTCCAAAAGCAGCGCAGTACCTGACACAGTGTTGTTCATTTCTTCAAGAAATCCAAAACAATTCTGCAATTTATTAAATTCACATTTGAAATACTGTTAATCGCGATGGGAACTTGACAGATTTCTTGACAGATTAACAACATATGCAGGTAAACTATTAATTCAGATTTTTGTGTTTGAAAAGCAATAAATTCAACTTTATGTCTGAACAGATTGTCTTCTAAATTGTTTAGATTGTCTTCTAAATTATAAAATAACATTAAGACAAAGTTTCATTTAATTTTGAATAAGTTGACATGATATTTTCTCATGAAAGATTTCAAATAAGAGAAAAATTTTGAATTTCATGTAAGTGATTAATACATTTTAATAAAAATAAGTATTTTCCATAAAATATTATAGTGACCCTCTGTCCCTCCTTTACTATATAAGTGAGCTCCTTTTATTAGGTTTTAGGAATGATTTCTACATGGCAGAAGTTTATACTGCATTTAACTTGGTTACTTATGCAAACCCACTATTACATAAAAAGATCACAATATGTGACATTCAGAGAATGTTCATGTATCCTTTTTGGAGGACAGAATTCTACCCAAACAAAGAAACACAATTACTAGAAGATAAACCTCCTTCCAGTTTAAGATAACCTTTATTTTTTGAGTCACCCCATGAAGAATTAAGAACTTCATGAGAACTAAGAACACAGCCCAAGCAACTGAAAATGTTTTAAAATATGTATAATAATTTATAGTGACATATTACTATTTATTTTAACCAACTGTAGCAGAAATATTAATTTTTGCACTGAATTTCTATATTGGTAATTGACAAAACTAATGCTAATGAAATCTAGGGTTGGTAATCAATTAAATTCTGTTATAATGTATGCTTTTAATGAGCAATTTTAAATAAGAACTAGACAATACAAATTTGAGAGCTTAATGAGAAAGAATAAAGAGAATTTATTTTTAAAGAATACAAAAATAAAAAACTAAAGTATGGTTTGAGGTTTTGGAGATGAACAGAGTAAAAACCTGTGTATGTGTTTCAAAATGACATTTAAAGTGGAAACAAGATATAATATACTCCATTTCAAAGCAGTAAATGGATAGCACCAACACTGTTTGAGCAGTGAAATTGATTTGTGCATATAAGAAATGAGAGATTGAGATTTAAATACAAAGTTCAAGCACCATCTACAGTACTTTCCAGTTTTATTTTTTTACTGAAGTCTTCTGCAGCGCAGAATGAAAATACCCTAGCCCAGCTTTTGTTCCGGACTCCCATACCCAATAGTAACCCAAACAGCGCAGTTCTCTCTCATAAATAATGGTTCCATCTTTCTTGTCTTCCCCGTCAGCACCAACATTGCATTTATTCCCCTTTTCTTCATTATTTTCATTTGTCAAGTGTTTTTTACTACCTGATAGAAATGATATAATTTAAGAAATTTCTTCCCCAAACTAAATGGAATTGAAGATACACCAAGGATACACCAAGGAAGAAACTTCTTCCTTGGTTGGATTCTGTAAGGCAGATTCCAAGCCATGCCTGGCACAAAGTAAACACTCAGAAATAGGAATCCATTTTAAATAAACTAACTGAAACATACATGAATCAGATCATTAACAGCTAATTTTTCTTTATATCTTTCACTAACTTGTTTGTTAAAATATTTGAAAAAAATATCACTACCTGCATATCATACTATAATTTATTTAGGATAAGAAAAGAATAGGCAAAGGGAATAACTCAAATGAAACATATGACTCAGGAACCCACATATGATGTGTGGTTGAGCAACAAAGTGTTGAAAATTGGCCCAGTAAGTGACACATTACCATTCATTCCCTTCCATGTAGGTAAATTGCTTCTTAATCAATTATATCATCTATTTTGACTTGCATAGTAAAATACTAAAGCATAGAAATAACACATTTTAATCATTAAATTCACAATCAACTATTTATAGGATTTTGTACAATACTTTATGATTCATTGAAGAAGTATAGTTACACTGAGAAATGGATAAAACACCACAAAATTATTAGCATTGTCATTTGCAGCACTACATGCATGAACACATTCTGTGACTTTGTAAAATATAAGACTGCTGGTCACAAAGTGTACCTACAGTAAGCATAACTTGGTAAAGCAATTCTACAATGATTTGGGTTTATATGAATCAAATATGTAGCATTATGGTGGTGAAACTACATTGAAAGATATAATTTAGAGTAAAAATAAGTGTATATAATGGATTTATCTTTTTAAACATCTCCTATAGATATCACCACAAATGTGCATAAATTAACATAGTAAGAATATTAATGGTTTAACTGTTTGAATACCGAAAATATAAAATATCATAAGTATATATGGCTATGTAAATAATTTATTGTGTATTCTCTAAAAATATCTCATACATCCAAGGAAAAAAATAAAATGCTTGTGTGTAAGTAGATAGATAACATTATTTTGTCAAAATACAAGAGCACATTAAAAAAAACACCAGCTTTAAGATGAAAACAATTATACCAGTAATTATTCAGAGCCACTGAAGCTGGAATTTAGCCCATGTGCAGGGCTGTGGCATGGCCAGGGTATGGCTGATCAGAAAGCAAAGAGAAGCCTCAAAGGGCAAGATAAGGCCACAGCTGAGGACACCTGACTCCAATCCCAATTAACAAGACAGAGATTATAGCTGCAGGCATTTCACTCCTGTAATAAAAGCCAACCTGGAGACTTTATCCTAAAATAGGAGAAAATTAACATAAACTTTTCCTAAATTACTATAAAACACTTCTCCTAAGTTAACATAGGGTAGTTCTCTTAAATTAACATAATCTGTTACTTGGAAAAATACTTGAAGCACTCCCAAAACCTTGCTCGGTTTCCAGCATTTTCCACTCCAACCCCTTCCTTGGTTAAAAAGCTAAATAAATACAGGCTATCCAGAGACATTTATGCTTTAGCCCCCAAAGTGTCAAACTCTGCAGGAGGGTTTTAATCTTCCTGGAGCCCTAAAATTATACCACTTGTCTCATTTATTTAAGCCCTTGCCATACCCTCATCTGGGAGACTGGGGATCTTGGCAAGGTTCCTGATAAACAATGCATCTGTTGTTTTTATAGTTAACATGAAATATCAGTGAGTTTGTATAGTTTAAACTAATACATTTACTTTATACATATACATTTGAAGTATTTTAAAATAAAGAGCATTAGCATAGTCTCCCTGCTAACTGGAATTTTAAAGTCTGGAAGGCAAGATGAAAAGATATAGATTTAACATACCCTTTTACTTATATAAATGTGGAATGACCTTTTTAAAACATAGCTTGGTAGATGCTGAAATGCACAGGCTTGATACCCTCCAGAGATAGTATACATCTAATATTGATCATTTCTTATTGAAAGTATATCAATACATTTATACATAAATAGTCAAATTAACATCCCATTCTTGTTAAAAATTTGAGGAGTTTGACATATGCTTAAATGAAATCTCTCTCCCTTCTATTAAAAAGAGAGAACAAAATCCTACCTTCAATCAAACTAGCAATTTTCTTCATGAATAAGTTATATGTACACTCTTGCATACTCATAAGTGGCAAATGTGTTTCAAAACTCAGCACCAAGTAGTTTAGGTAAAATTATTTTTCTTGGAATATGTTTAAAACTTACATTCCAGATGATAATTCCTTTACCAAGGAGTGTATGGGTAAGCTTGTTAAATGAAATTATCTGAAAATCAGAATATAGAAATAAGGAAAATATAAAATGTTAAATATGATTTTGACATAATTATAATATGTAACAAACTTTATAGTGTGAATCACATATTCAAGTTGCATTTTTAAAAAATGAAAACATTTTAGCTTACTTTCCAGAAATTTTTACAAATTACTGTTATTTTAGTAAATAATTTAATATTTAATTTGGAATGTTTCAATTAGGGCAATATTAATGCTTAATGATATTTTATAAACTGTACATGAAAAATTTCTGTCACTAAAATTTGGTAATTATTTAATCTTTATGTGAAGAGGTAATTCTCAGGACACAGGAATTTACAACAATATCAGACAGTAGAAATTTAGGAAACTATCAAATGTAAAGTAATCATAAACAATAAGTGATATTCTATTGCCATTAAAATCTAATATAACTATTAACAAAGTCTATATTTATTTCAGGAAATTGAAAGCTTTTTTAGGTCATATCTTTGTCTTGAAATATTGGATAGATATTTTAAACACATTTCACCCAGATATATGAATTTAATAAACCACTACTTTATTAGCATTAAGTCGACTGTTCCATTTAAGTTAGATCATTATATTTCAGTTAAAGATCATAAAGAATTATCAATAGCTTATTATTAGACTGATATAACATCAAAGAATAATTAAGTTTCCTTCTTTTCTAAGTTCTTTCCCCCAGTGATTCATTTTCAAGAATTGGTTGATGAGAAATAATGTAATTTCATGTCGCTTATCTTAATGCAATTACATCTTACATGGTTTAGTAAAATCATGTTGCCTTAATTCTCATGTTTTAAATGTAGAGTTTTACACTTTTCTTTTCGTGCTTTTATGCCTAAATCAGCAAGGACATAAGTGTTTCTCATGGTATAACAATTTATACACCACATCTAGTTTTGATATTTATTGCTTTGGACTCTCATACTTATTTTCTATTTAAATATGACACAAATTGGTTATGTAAGTTATTGTTATTTTACAAAGCAAAGAATCATAACCAGTATCGTGAATATTTCTCATATTTCTGACTACAAGCAAGTTCAACATCTTTAATTATAACTGGCAAATTCTAGGTTTTTCTGTCTTCTCTACCAAAACAAAAAAGAAAACCAGAAATAGAAATTCTTATCACCGTTTTCAACTGCTACACATATTCATAACAGAAAAATCTCAAAGCAAAATATTCAGAATTTACTAGATTAAAAATGTGCATGATGGTAGGGGTTGTAGGTACTGGTTAATTTATAAGACCTCCACTGTTGACAGAGACACGAGTCTTGTTTCTGTAAATTTCAAGATAGGATACTTGAAAAACAAATAGTTTATTTTGGGCAACATAACCAGCACTGGTGCTTTCTTTGTATCATGTTGAATATACACACTTAAGTAGAGATCCTAAAGTTTGTTTTCTACTCTGCACAATACTTTTTCAGCTACTTAATATCCTTTCACTTAATCCATTTGCAGTCATGCATCCAGAATAGCTTCTGTTGCTTGCAATTAAGATGATGATTTAAATAGAAAAATCAGATATCCACTAAAAAATATGTTTACCACAATGTATATGTGACAGAAAATCTGGTAGAAGTTTAAAACATGTTCTTTTGATTTAATGCCCAAGAGCTGCAGGGCCAAGATTTCTGTATTTCTCTTAGCATTATCCTGGGAGGACACATGATGATCCTTACAGTTCCTAAAGTTAAGATCGAATTTCCTGCAAAAAGAGATCAAAATATACAGTGCAACAGATGGTAGTTGACAGACATTATAGGATAAAAAAAAAACTGTTGCTGAGCATTCCTTTCCCCTTTTCTCATGCCTAGCTGATTCCCATTATACCAGAGTCACCATAATTTAATGTGATGATACCTATTGTTTTATATAGGAGAACACAGTTTCACAAAATTTAATGGAGACCTGGTTCGGAGGGATGTAACTCAACCATGGCATGTACAATCCACATGCAGTGAATACAAGCAATTTTAGTTCATTTAAACAAAACATAGTTAAATATAGCCACCGGAAAAATAAATATAATATTTGTTTTCAGGAATGACTTTTTAAAAAAATATGCATATCAACAGAACTATTCTGCTAAGGAATGTGCCTTTTCTGTGCCAGCTGAAAAATTGCTGAGCTGGCTAATGTGTCGGTGCTGAGTCTAACACACTGGTTATGACCTTGGAGTAAAGAAGCCACCCCTGTGCGTGTTAGACTGAACTATACACTACTGCTGTTCTTATGTACGGATTTCATGTACTTTCCAAACATTCCATCTGAGATGGCCCCACAGTCACTTTTCGTCTGGAACCCAGTGAGATACAACTGGCAGAGACCATCTGCCGAAAAGTTTAGAAAATATGATCCACAATTTTTACTTGGGGTGGGGGACCATGAGGGGAAAGACAAGAAGATAAAGTAAAAAATAGTTATAATGTGACACATGTGTGCACTAATTCTTCACAATAAATATAATTGTGATATATCATAAACACACACAATAAAAGAAAAAAAATGTAACTTTTAATCCTCTGCTACACAAGAAAGTGTAACAGAAAATTAAGAGGGGATTTGTATGGTTTTTATCTACTAAAATTATGCAAAGAAATACTTAATTTTTCTTGGATCAGTCTGTCAAGATCTTCATATTACAACCCCAGACTTAAACATTCTTTACATATGCCTTTGTTTGCCAAAATCATTAATTTTCACACTTCTTTACTTATCTCATATGTTGACCATGCTAAGCCCTCATCTCCTAAAATATCGCTGTTCTACCACATTCCTCTAGAAAGATCCCTGAAGACAGCCCTGTTTCACCTCTTTTCCTTTCTCCTCTTCTCATTACGAACCTCTCCTAATATTCATTAACTGTTTTCCATCACTGTACCTACTATTCTTTGGTTCTTGTTTGAGCTATCTACCTAAAGAATTTGTCATTCTTATGAACTTATCACATTAATTTGATCATCAGGATTTATGTTCGCTCATATATGCTCATAACATTATTTAGTATTTGTTCATTGTATTTTGTAAAAACACGCTTACAAGAAGAAAACAAAATAAAACTATAAATGGTTTTCTGCATTAATACTGATTATGTATTTTATGAAAAGCTTTTATCTGAATGATTTAAATTTTTTTCAGTCTGAATAATGACGGTGAGTCCAGTTCCTCCTAATTAATCTCTTTCTCTGTATCTATATTTATATTTAAACTTATGCCTATTTTATTCTTTCACTGGAGAGTGGTAACTAACAAATTTAACATTATTTGGGCACAAAGCCCAATTTTCCTTACTGTGATCACATGATTGCACACAGTAAAATATTAATGCTATATGATTGAGCCAAATGTTATATAATGTTGTATCAGTAAATATAATTTATCTCTACCACAAGCAGAGATGTTAAAACACTTGACTAGAAATTTTATGACAAAATTTTCACTTTATTTCATATGTATAATTTTTCCAAATTCTCAGTTTTTACAGTTGATGATCAAGGAAGACCATTGTTTTGTCTTCAGAAAAAAATAGTAACTAATTTATTATCTCATTACTACACTTAACCTTATTTACTTTCTTTGGAAAATTCATAAATATAAATAGTTCATTAAGATGTTTATTATTTTCAAGAAATAGTAAGCATTCTTGATCAAGAATGTCCCCTTTGGTGATGAATCATGTTCTAGATTATTTTTAATTATTTAACAATAATCATTTGTCTTCATTAATTAGAAATACATTATCCTATATCCTAAGTTCATTTAACAATAAAATAAAAGTGCAATATCTACATGAATTTATGACTGTCATCTAGTTTCTAGAAAATGCTCTGAAGAAAAATAATAATGACTCAGAAGTTAAGTATACTGTTAGTCTGATGAATGCTTTTGAAGATTCATTATGACAATCTTATTTTGGGAAACTGATATCCCAATGGAGAACATATTTAAATCTACTAACAATTTATTGTAATAGAAAATTATTCCACATAGATCAATCAATAACTGTTTTAATTTGAATATCATCAAATGTTTTCTTGCAAAGAAAGTAATTCTGGCCATATTTTCTGATTATCAAAGTTTTGAAACAGCTCTTCTATAAGGCTTCCTTATGGTCTTGTCGATTTTTAGAACTGATTCGTTTTCCTTGAGCATAAGAATTCTGGACTCTGAAGGCTGTAGTAAAAATCTAGTACAAATGTAATTGAGTTTTTAAAGGTTTCTATAAAGTTCAGCAGGGATTTAAATTGAAAAAATTCAAGTCTTCTTGGCTATAAATAAAATATGTTCTTTAATGTTGGAACCAAGCATATTTTTTCTTGTCAGCAGAAAAAAATCACCATTGTAAAAAATGAAATATGAGTGGTAACTCAAGCTAGTTTCCACGTTTGTTCTGATGTTTCCATTCCTGAAAGTCAAAATTCTTAAATTGTTACTTCTGATTTTCTTTCGTCTTTGGAGGATGAGATGGGATTAATTTTAAACTGTCAATTAAGGACATAAAAATATTGAGTTCACTGAGTTGATAAAAAATGCAACAAATCACACATGCACTAAAACATACCTATGTACATACAAACACACACATATGATCACACTGTGCATATACTGGTATATAGTCAGAAGTATTATTAATTATATTTCCATTAATATATCCAAATTGTAATAGTAGTAGACTATGACTCTTTAAAACATAGAGAATAAGATCCTAAAGAAAAAGGCCAATAACAAAATACTGGATATGTGTGATAGAAGAGAAATATTTTATTATTGGTAACTGAAGAATATAGTTACTGAAAGTAATATGTACACTTATAGGAGTACAGTAATTTGGAGCTTACAGTACATGGTCATTATTCTTAATATACTTTTATAACTAACTTTATAGTAAAATTTGCAGAAGCACCATATTGTGCTAATTATAACATACAGAATTACACTTATTTCTTAAAATTGAACTTGATTTGCATGCATAACTTTCTGTGGTACAAGAACAATCATATCAGTACAAAAAATGATTTCTATTCATATCAAATTACCTCGCATGATATTTACTGAGATCCAAAAGCCATTTCTACATCAACACTAAAAATGCACGCATTGTTAAAATAACATTTTAAAAATCAATTAGTTTTTCTATTCAAGAAGTTTTCTGTTATTTTCCAATAAGTACATATATTTATATTTAAAACAGGGCAGCATAAATAATCTTATTAATGTTAACTTGCTTTTAGTTTAATTATTACATATTAAATATTACTATGATTATTGCTATTCTGCCACTACTCCTACTAATATTTACAATGGAGGCTAAGGCTCAGGAATATAGCTCAGTGGTAAAAGCACCAGACTTGCAAGTGCAACGTCCTCAGCTTGATTCTCAGTACCAAAAATGAATAAAAATTTAAATACATAAATAAATAAAGGATGAGTAATAATGTTAAGATTTCATTTTTTTTTCATTGGTACTGGGGATTGAACTCACAACCATGCACTTGCAAGGCAGGAACTTATGCTGCTGAGCTAAATCCTCAGCCTTGATTTAATATAATTTTTATGAATTGAATTCTCATAAGTATTTTATATCAACTGTTTCTAAATAATAATTACATTATGTAAATATGTTGTTTATTTTAATATGATACCTAGATGAGAAACATGTATTACTGTAAAAAAATACCAAAACAATTTCATCCATATATTTTGAATATGTAGTTTTGTCACTTAATTTTTTAAATAACATTTTTATCCCATTGAATAAGAACAATGGAAAAATATATATCACTTAAAATATGAAATTTTTATTTGTTATTTTTATGGCTTAATTTTACTGTCTGTTGAATGAGACATTTTAACTTTGAAGTGGTTACATAAAAAATGTATAGGAAAATTGTAATAATTGAACTTTTTTTTTATATTTTAACTAATGTTAACCAAAATAAAGTGAAATAATTTCATTAAAAATCAAACTTCCATTATAGGAATAATATCAGCACAAAGAAGAGATTTAAGTGTTAGTAAATAGGTCAGTTCTCCTACATGTATCAATCCTATGTGACCTCAAAACTTCACATGAAACAATACGGGAAGTGAGATAAACACCCATTATCATAGTAGAACAATGGAACATACTTTAGTCAATAATGTACAGCACAAACAAACAAAATATTAAGGTTAGGGCTGAACAGAATGTCATAGTCAATTAGACTACTATAACTGACGATATAGCGTACAACAGTAAACAGCTGTAAAATGTACATGATCCTTAAGGTCACTTGAAATATTCAACAAGATGGATGGCACTCCAGAAACTAAAGCAAATTTTAAATAGACATATGAAGCACATCACTCAATAAATGGAATTAAATTACCAATCACTCTCAGAAATACAACTAGAAAATCATCTTGATTCTTCAAAATTATACTTAGGAATAAATCAATATGAAGCTATAAAATATCAAAATACATGGTGTGCAGTAATTGGAGAGTTATTATAGCAGCTTAGAGTTAAAAATAAAGATATCAAATTAAAATTCATAACTTCTATTTAGAGGGCATAATTTTCTTAAATTAGGTATGTCAATAAAATTAAAACAGAGAAACAATTGAGAATGTTAATAAATAAAAAATGAAAAAAATCATAGGAGACCAAAATTTGGCCAATTAAAGGAAAAACAAATATCAGAAGTTAAGGAAGGAACATATTTACCATTTTAATTTTTGGTGCTGAAGTTGGAACACAGGGCGTCTCACTTGCTAGACAAGCATTCTATCACTGAGCTAAATTACCAGCCCTGGAAGGATCATATTTAAATAAAAATAATAAAAGAGTGCTGTAGTCAATGCTAAATACATATATTTGAAAATTTAGATGAAATATGTAAATGTATGAAAGGCTTTATCAAACTCACTCAAAAATAAACAACAAATAAGCACAAATATTTTAAAAGTATATTGATAATTCAAATTTTTAAAATGTATCATAATTGGTTTTACTTGTGAATTTTACCTAAAATGTAACAGTGGAACAATACAAATT
>PVJX010042652.1:0-14045 GCA_004027295.1 Dolichotis patagonum | reverse complement strand
TGCCCTAAAGGATATAGTGGTATGTATAGTGTGTAAGATAGATGGCCGTGTTAGTGAGCTTTTGTTAGATCGCTGAACAGAAGAGTTTGTACTGTCAATGTTTGAGTGTCTACTCACTTTTTATGCTTTGATTTTGTAAATTTAACAACTATTGTTAAGATGACATTATGTAATTTACCAACTAGTGATTTTATGATGTTAATTTTTTATTTGGACTCTGTATTCTACATTTTTTTCCTTTTTTGTATTTTTAAATTTTGTTTTGTCTCTCCTAAAATAAAATAAAATAAAATTATAAAAATAAAATTAACAATGATAATTTGACATTGAATTTTCAATATCACAGTCTCCTAAGAAAGGGCTGAAAGTTAAGAAAAGAATGCCATTGTGAAGATCATCATATGGTGACACCTTCTGTTCTCTTGCAACTTGAGTCCTTTCATTTCAAGACAGTTTTCTTGCTACTTGGCTTCTTGTGCTGTATAACTCTTACTGCTCTGAATTTTTGACTTACATTATTAAGAGTTCTTTCATCTGACTTATTTCTTGATTTCAATCCAATTATAGAACATTAAATCATCATAGATGTTCTAATGGGGATTTTTAATTATGACAGGTGTTTGTAATAAAAGTCTTGTAATCTTTTCAAATATCTGTGACTTTTGAGTTTGTCAAATGCACAAAGTGAATTCCGATGATTATTTAATTAGTATAAGAAAAAATGTCTTCATTTTGGGTTTCAGCAAGGAAGTTGCAGTACATGATGGAAATACTTAGTTTTGTAAAACAAAAAGGGAGTTATTCCAAAGAAATGATATCATTTTTGCCATGCTTATAAAATGAATTGGGTTGAAATTGGAGATTTGTATTTACTGAGCTACAGACACTTATAAAGGAAGATGTTTTAATTAGATTAATCTTTAATAATAGAATACAAAGTAAAATATTACTCTGGAGAATGTCTAGAATAATTGCAAAACATCAGTAAAGTTTAACATTTGTTTTGTTTCTTTGTATAAGCAAGAATATGCCTGTACATATTTAATCATTTTAAATTTGTTTCTAACACATTAAACTTTACATCAGTCAGTTAATAATGAAGTAATTCATTATATTCAGTAATAATGAATACATCAGTCAGTTGTAAAATGAAGAAATCATTGAAGAGATGTAGTGAGACAAGTCTATAATTAAGTAAAATGTTTATAGAAGAATTCGCTGTAACTTAAATCTTGAAGACGATAGAAAGTCTAAAATTTCCCATTACAATTTAAAGTTAAATTGAAACAACAAACAAACAAATAAATATATTATTGGAGTATGCTGTCTTTTATTTTAAATCTACAATATAAATAGCAATGATGAAAGGTAGGTAGAATGGATTTCAGAAGACCAAAATATATTTAAGCAGAACCCTGTTTAAATGGCAGTATCTTTGCTTTCTGAACATCACAGATGTGACAGTAGCAGGCATTCAACTTGACTTGCACTTCATGTAAACTGGGTAAGTGACCTGTAGAGGCTTCTGTGCTCAGGGAGCTTTTGGAAGTGTTGCACCTCCTGAGAGGCAGGGTAGTTGGGAGTCTTCCCACCTTATGCTGATATGTCCTTCACTGTGTTATTGAGATCCCTACACATATTTTCTGTCTTCTTGCTTAGTTCCCAGATATCAACTGGTCACTGGCTTCCTCTGCCATGCACAACCAGTATCATGAGACAAATTGCCAACGCCCAAAAACAAAAGAGCGTATCATGAGACAAATTGCCAACGCCCAAAAACAAAAGAGCCAGATGGTGATGGCTGAAGCCCTTAAAACTGAACTGAAATAAATCTTACTCTTATTTCAGGTGTTTTATCATAGAACTAAAAAATTGCTGACAAAAACTTTTATAATTTACAGATTCTATATTTCTGGTTGAGATAAAAAATACAAATTTTACCTATTAACCCCTTGATCATTTTTTTAGCACTACACAAATCAAAATTAAAAAAGAATAGATGGGAAAATTGTATGTCTTTGAATGCATTCATTCTATGGGGAACTTCCAATAATTCTGAAATCAACATGACCCTGCTCAGTGTATTTCTCATTATGTGACTCTTGAATGTTATTTCAAATCTTGTAATCTTATTACCAATCATGTGAAGTTTGTGCATGTAGTTGCAGTAAATTAATTGTTACTGCTTTTGCTTGAGCAAAAATACCATTAACTTCTGTTGATGATTGTGTTGTTAGTTTTCTTCCCCTTTCTTATTATTAATAATGGTATTGTGAACATTCATATGTATTTATTTTAGTAGACTTATAAAATTATTTATCTTTTTGTGGAACTAAGTTTAGCAATATATGAATGTGGGTGTGTTTGTGTGTAATGTGAATGAGCATCACACACTTAGTGTATGAATCCTCTATTTTAATAAAAGTTCACAAGTACTGAGTCTTGGGCATTATGTTAGTGTTAGAGAGTATATGCAATTTCCCTGATGAGTGCTAGGGTCAAATAACCCCTTTCCAAATAAAATTCCATTATTTGTAGTTTTTTTTTTCTTTACATATTAATGCAGCTCCTAGACTGAGGCTTAGGTACAGAGAAAACGTTGCGTTCCTTAACCTTAATGTGTTAATTTACCAAACAGAAGTAATTACTTAGGAAATACAACTCCAGATTACAAGGAGTTGATATGAATATGAAGGTAAATTTAGGTCGTGATGAACAATGTGTAACAGAAGAGAATTGTATTCTTTGGAGACAGTGAATCCCCTGATGGGACAATTAATGTGTGTCAAAACTATTTTTCAGTCTTTTTGCACCAAGAGAGTTTTCCACTCCTGCCAATACACTTCAGAGAAGAAGATAATGGTAGTAAAATTCCAGGGAGCCCAAATGCATCAGTGTCTTTAGTTTAATATGTAAAGCATTGTAATAATTTAGTTTAGGTCTAGCTTCAATAATTCTTCTTCTGGGAAAATTACTTTGTAGTAGTACAATCAGTCAAAAAATGGTAATGAAACAGAAAGAGAAAGTGCAATGGATCTCTAAAAAATATTTCCCTAAATATTTAAATTATTTATTTGAATTTATTTTCTAGTTTTAGGGAGTTATGGTCCATGTTTAGTGTCAGAAAGTGTTAAGAAGAAAAAATACTTATAGATCAGCACTGCCAGCAGCTCAGTTCATATCCACATCCCTAGGACAGGGGATTGTGCCCAGGGGTTCTGCCGGCCCCAGTTCTCCATGCCCAGCTTCTGCATCTCAATTAGGGGGACCAAGAGTCTGCAGAGGAGTGGAGATTGCCTGAGGTGAGGCCTGGAGACAAGGGAAAGTTGGAGACCTATGCTCCCAGTGTTTGAGTTTCTGGGGAGCTACCGGGATGATGGACTGGGTCCAGCTGATTGCAGGGCCTCAGTCAACCACACCCAGCATTCTTGTTTCAGGTCAGGAGGCAGAAACCTTGCATAAGGACTCTGGGATCATTTGGGCTGGCCTGGGGAGAGCTTAAGAGCAGCAAAGCCAGTGGTTGAGTTCATATCCACATCCTAGGACAGGGTTTTGTGCCCCGGGGGTTTCACTGGTGCAAGTTCTACATGCCCAGCGTCTGCCTCTCAATTTAAGGAGCCAAGTGCCTGCAGGGGAGCAGAGACTGCTCCAGTAGTTGAGGGTGCAGGAGAGGATTCACCACACACCCAGAGAAAGCTGTGGAACACCACTCAAACCAAGGAAATAAAGAAAAAAGACAAAAGGAAAGACCAAAAGACAGAATCAAATCTCCAGCCCATCCCAAGAAAGCCTGGGAGCCATGTACATAGAAGAAAATAGAAGCCATAGACCTGAAATGACTGAAATGATGTCAACTGAAATAAAGAAGCAACTAGGAGAAGCTATGGAGAAATTCAAATTAGAAATAACTGCCCAGGTAAAAAAGAAATGATAAAAGTAGTGAAATAGTGAACACATCTAGTGAAGACACAGCTAAAAATTTAGAGGAACAAAGCAAACAGATAGAATCCCTGAATGAACACTATAAGAAACAAACAGAATACATAAAGCAGATTCAAAGAGATATACAAGAAATCAAAAATTCATTGAAAGCTGCCAAAACACCCTCAATGAAAGAGAAGATAGAATCTCAGACCTTGAAAATAAGATAGCAGCCAGTGAAGAGGAAAGGAAAGATATTTTAAAAATAACACAAAATCAGGAAATAACAATTCAACACATACAAGATGATGCAAAGAAAAATAACATAAGATTAATAGGGATAAATGAAAAAGAAGGGGACAGCCAAAATGATATCAAGAGGATATTTACAGAAGTAATAGCTGAAAACTTCTCAAACATAAGAATGGAAACTGACATTTGGTTTAGTGACACTTATAGAACGCCAAATAGCCATAACCAAAATAAAACTACACCCAGACACATAATAATCACCATCCTAGAAATCCACCATAAGAACAGAATACTAAAAGCTGTTAGAGAGAAAAGACAGATCATCTATAAAGGAAAACCTATCACAATCACAGCAGATTTCTAAACACAAACAATGTAGTCAAGTAGAGCATGGAGTGAAGTATTTCAGATCCTAAAGGAAAACCACTTCCAACCCAGACTGACATACCCTGCAAAACTGTCCATCAAAATGGATGGAGAAATAAGATACTTCCATGACAAAGAACAGCTGAAAAACTTCATGATCACCAAACCAACCTAACCAGGAATACTGAAAGATATTCTATATACATATAGGATAAAACCACCAAGCAGGGCAGACAATTAAATAGAACGCAAAGCTAAAGATACAACAGCAGAAAGATAACATGTCAACAATAAATCAGTATATAACAGCTATAACCATTAATGTAAATGGCCTCAACTCACCAATCAAAGAAACAGACTGGCAAAATGGATGAAGAAACAATATCCAACCATATGCTGTCTACAAGAAACCCATCTAACCCAAAAAGAAATCCATATACTGAAAGTCAAAGGATGGAAAGCAATACTTCATGCAACAGGAAACAAAAAAATAAATGAGAGTAGCAATCTTGTTTGCAGACAATGTGAATTTCAAACAAAGAATGATCCAAAGAGTTAAAGAAGGTCACTACATATGAGTTAGGGGAAAACTTCAAGAGAAAGAGGTAACAATCTTAAATATATATGTACCAAATTCCAGAGCACCCAACTATACAAGCAAATATTAACAGAAATTAAAAATCAAATAAGCAATAACACAATTATAAAAGGAGACCTTAACATTCCATTGACACAAAGGGACAGATCAACTAGACAGAAAATCAGCAAAGAAATAACAGAACTGAATAACACCTGTGAACAAATGGACTTGATAGATGTATATAGAGTTTTCCATCCAACAATATCAGAATGTACATTCTTCTCAGCAGTACATGGGACATTCTCTAAAATAGACCATATACCAACCCACAGAACATATTTAAGTAAATTCAAAAGAATTGAAATTATACCATGCATGTAATTGGATAATAGTGCCATGAAATTAGAAATTAATGATAAAAGCAACTGAAAAAACTTAACAAACACATGGAAATTGAGTAATACACTCTTGATCAATCAGTGGGTCCTGGAAGAAATTAAAGAAGAAATTAAACAATATCTATAAGCAAATGAAAATACAAACACAACTTGCTGGAATTTGTGGGATGCAATGAAACAGTCATCAGATGAAAATTTATTGCACTGAGTTCCCACATCAGGAAGACAGAACCAAAACAAATAAACAACCTGATGCTACAACTCAAACATCTAGAAAAATAAGAGCAAGCCAAACCCAAAGCCAAAAGAAGGGAGGAAATTATAAAGATCAGAGCAGAAATTAATGCAATAGAATCTAAGAAAACAATTCAAAGAATCAATGAATCAAAGAGTGTTTACTTTGAAAGAATAAATAAAATTGATAAGCCCCTAGCCAACCTTATTTTAAAAAGGAATGAAAAAACTCAAATTCATGCAATAAGAAATGCAAAAGGTGAAATTACTACAGACTCAGTGGAAATACAGAAGATCATCAACACCTATTTCAAAAACCTCTATTCTCATAGGTTCTATAACACTGAAGAAATAGACAGATTTCTAGATACATATGAACTACCAAAGCTGGATCAGGAAGATTTAAAACTTCTGAATAACCCAATTTCTATTACAGAAATTGAAAATGTAATTAAGTCCTTGCCAACAAAGAAGAGCCCAGTCCCAGATGGATTCACTGCAGAATTCTAAAAGAAATACAAAAAGACATAATTCTCACACTCCTCAAACTCTTCAATGAAATTGAAAGGGAAGCAATTCTTCCTAAGTCATTCCTGGAAGCAAATATTACTTTGGTACCAAAACCTGAGAAGGACCCAACTAAAAAACAGAACTATAGGCCAATCTCCCTAATGGACATACATGCAAACATTCTCAATAAAATATTAGCAAACAGGATGCAGCAAATCATTCAGAAGATTATACAACCCAACCAAGTGGGATTCATCCCAGGAATGCAGGGATGGTTCAACATATGTAAATCAATAAATGTAATATACCATATCAATAGAGCCAAAAGTGAGAACCACATGATCATCTCTATAGATTCCCAAAAGGTTTTGATAAGGTCCAACAATCATTTATGATAAGAACCTCACAGATAATTGGAATAGATGGTCTTTACCTCAATATTGTAAAGGCTATCTATGACAAACCTACAGCCAGTACCATATTAAATGGCCAACACTGAAAGCCGTTACCTTAAAATCAGGTACAAGACAAGGATGTCCTCTATCACTGCTCCTATTCAACATAGTGTTGGAAATACTAGCCAGAGCAATTAGACAAGAGAGAGAAATAAAAGGAGTAAGGGTAGGAAAAGAGGAAGTTGAATTATCATTATTTGCAGATGACATGATATTTTACATAGTAGACCCCCAAAACTCCATTGAAAAACTCCTAGATATAATAAAGAAATTCAGCAAGGTAGCTGGATACAAAGTCAATACTCAAAAATCAATAGCATTCTTATACACTAACAACAAAAATACTGAGAGAGAATTAAGAGAAGCCGCACGGTTCACACTAGCATCCAAAAAAATGAAACTAAAGAATTAATCTCACAAAAGATGTAAAACAGCTATACGAGGAAAATTATAATATCCTGAAAAAGGAAATTGAAGATGACCTCAGAAAATGGAAAGACATCCCTCGTTCATGGATAGGAAGAACAAACATTTTGAAAATGGCCATTGTCCCAAAATTACTATACAGATTCAATGCAATCCCAATCAAAATAACACTAACATACCTCATAGATCTAGAGAAATCACTCCTAAAATTCATCTGGAACCAGAAGAGACCTACAATAGCAAAGGCAATTCTAAGCAGCAAAGGCAAGGCAGGAGGCATCACAATCCCTGATTTTAAATTATACTACAAAGCTACAGTAATAAAATCAACATGGTACTGGAATAAAAACAGACCTGAAGATCAATGGAATAGATCGGAAGATATAACCACTACCACAAACACAACCATAAACCCACTCAACAACCTTATGTGTATAAAGGGGCCAAACATATTCACTGGAAGAATGACAGTATCTTCAACAAATGATGCTGGAAAAACTGGCTATCTATATGCAGAAGACTAAAACTAGACCCATGTCTATCACCATGTACTAAACTAAAATCTAAATGGATCAAATATCTAAATATTAAAACAGAAACACTAAATCTGTTGGAAGACAAAGTGGGTAAAAATCTCGAAGATATAGGGGTAGGTAGAGAATTCACGAAAAAGAATCAAACTGCATGAGATATACTTCCCAGAATCAATAACTGGAACCATTTCTTATTAGAGTTTCTGCATGTTGATAGAGATTTCCAGCAGAGTGAAAAGAAAACCCATAAATTGGGAAAAAAATCTTAATTGACTGTCCCTCAGACAAAGTGCTTCTGTTTAGAACTTATAAAGAATTAAAAAAAATCAGACCCTTGAAATTCAAAGACCCAATCCAAAAATGGACATCTGAAATGAATACACAGTTCTCAGAAGAAGAATTACAAATGACAAATAAATACATGGAAAAAATATTCATCATCATTAGTGATGAGAGAAATGCAAATTAAATCACACTGAGCTTCCATCTCACCCCAGAAAGAATGGCCAGGATTAAAAAAAAAAAACAAAACTACCAACAACAAATGCCGGAGAGGCTGTGGAGGAAAAGGAACTCTTCTGCACTGTTGGTGAGAGTGTAGACTGGTGCAACCACTGTGGAGGTCAGTCTAGAGATGCCTCAAACATTTGGGTTTGGAAGTCCCATTTGACCCAGGTATTTCACTTCTAGGCATATTCCCAGAGGAACTGAAAACATCATACCACACAGATATATGTGCACCCATGTTTATGGCAGCAGAATTTGTAATAGCTAGATCTTGGAAACAACCTAAGTGCCCATCAACTGAGGAATGGATAAAAAATTTACAATGGAGTATTACTTGGCTACAAAGAATGATCACATTGAGCTATTTATAAATAAAAGGACACAACTTGAGACTATACTCATAAGCGAAATAAACCAAACGCAAATGTGTAAATACCATATAGTCTCCCTATTATGAGCGTTGTTAATAGTATACAAGATTTTATGATAATCATAATTTCCCATTTCATTGCTTTGAAGCCTTTCAATGTTTTCATTCATCAGTTGGAATGGTTTTGTTCTGTTTTATTTGACTTTATTATGTGTGATTGCATGAACAGCTGTTTTGAAGAAAAGAAAACATTATGGCAGCCACTGCTGATTTAATATCATCTTCCTTAGAAGTCCTACCATGCTTCTACTCTGCTATTACCATCAGTTCTATCATGTTGTGTCTTATTGGGATTTTAATATATGTGATAGTATAAACAAATCTTTTTATTGAAAATGAGATATTATAGTAGCCATTGATCATAGTTATTCTGTTCAGAATGTCCTGTAATTCTTTCATTCTCTTGAATGGTTTTATACTTTTGTGTTATGTTTGATATTATTGTATTTGAAACTATGTTCAACTATAGCAGAGAAAGAGATATTTTGATAGCTACTGTTAATGTCCAGTTGTCTTATTGTAAAGTGTTGTGTTGCTTATGTTATTCTCTTCTGATCTGCTTTGTTCTGCCCTCTTTTTTTTATTCTCTTTAAAATAAAAAAAGAAAAAATAAAAGTAACTGATACCATGCATTAAACAAATTTATGTACTAAAAAAAAGAAAAAATACAATATTTGTGAGCATACATTTCTTTGTGAATCTCAGTGATGGAGTCCACTATGTAGCATTTCTGAGAAGGATTTAAAATTAATCAATTGGCTTGTTATATTTCCTTGTGTTTTGGTTAGATGAATATGCCTATGGAATTTCTGGGATTTAGGATTTAATTATGTTTTTTGAAATATATATCATGAAGGAGATGGAAACACATTATGTGAGATATATGATACAGAAAAACATATGTTAGACAATATAACTATATGACATTTATTAAGATATGTAAAATAGTATGTATTTAAGTTTTTTTGAGTCTGTCCCAGGCCTCGGCCCCTTGTTTGGAGATAGATGGTGAATTCATACTAAGTGAACCTCTATGAATCACTGATCCCAGCTGAGACCTATAGTGACCTGTGATGCTGTGATGCCTCAAAGGACAAGACAGGGTCACAGCTGAGGATGCCTAGCACCAACCTGAATTTAGTTAATAGAGACTATAGCTGCAGGAGTCTCACTCTTGCTGTGAATATCAACCTGTAGATAAGATGGTTCTCCTAATTATCATAATTTACTATTGATGAAGGGTTTCTACTGATTTCCAAGGTCCTGCTCAGTTTCTGTGTTTTCCTCAGTATCCATTCCCTTTATTTGAAAACCAGATAAATACAGGCCACCCAGAGTAGTTCTTGATTTTCAGCCCCTGAGCATCTCAAATTCTGCTAAAGAGTTTTGATCCTCCTGGATCCCTAAAAACATATTGTTTGTCTCTTATTTAAACCTTTGCCATCCACTTGTTTGGAAACTTGGGGACATGATCAGTACATGATACCTCAGTTGTTCTCATTTTATGCATAAAATTATTTAGTTACTTTTCAATAAATGTTATGATAACTATAGTATGACAGGTTATATGTGGTAAATAATCATAATTAGATTCATTAGTGGTCTCTAATGAATTTGCAAACATCTAGTCATATTGCAATCCTTCACTCATCATGTATTATTCCTTAGAACATGAGACACAGAGAGAGGCTTCATCTTTTTTGCACAGCCTAATGCACCAACCTACCTACTTCCTATTGGGTTCCTGTAATTGTGTGATAAGGCATGACTTTCAAAACCAGTGCTAATAATATTGGAATGCCCTGCTATGATCATTAAAACAGATTATGTATAAATATTGTAGCTTTTTCTATTGCTCTTTTCTGCACTGAAACTCTGGTAGGATGTTGCTTTGATTTAGAGATGGTACTGGATGATTGTTCCATTTCTCATAAGAATTTAAGACTCATTATTTTTGAGAATTTATCTAAATACTTTAAAACATCCCATGAGAGTTTGCAATATATTTTTTCAACAAGATATATCATATTTTTATTACAGTATTTTTGTGAAAAATTCAATGAGAAAGAGTAGTTTGGGTTAAATGAATATGCCTATGGAATTTTTGAAATTTATGATTTATATATTTCCCTAACTTTTGAAATATGTATAATGAAGGAGATGGAAATACATTATAATATGTGAGATATATGATATAGAAAGAAATAAGTTAAACAATATAAATATGTGATATTTATTAAGATACATAAAATAGCATATATTTAAGTTCTTAATATTTTCCTTTATAAAATAATGTATAGTTAAAACACACTACTGGCAGGAGAGTTAAGAAGTTTTTAGTCATAATTATACAAATGAATAATTTGGTGCTTGCTCTGTGCTAAGGCAGAAGTCCATCCAAGCTAGAGTACAAAATAGTATACCAATATTGTGGTGTGGTTAGAGCATTTATTGGTAGTTATAGGGGGTGGATTATGCAACGCAAAATATTTATAATGTCAAGTATCTACCAATGATCAAAAATTACTACAGATAACAGACTACAAAAGTAGCTATAGCCATAAATAAAAATTGGGTAATTCTTTAAATCTATATTCCAACATATTTTTTCAGAACTTTTTTTTAGTACATGTTTGCCCTCCACTATGGTCAAATCCTCCTGTGTATATATGAATTTTCCATAAAAAATATAGTAAAATTAGTTGTTTCTATACTTTGCTGAACGTTCATCAACCTAATTATCTGAATGAATTGAACCACATACACTGACTGATTTATTTCTCCTGCAAAAGTGTAAACTCATAAATGCAAAAAAAAATATAAAACCACATTTGATCAGATAAAACAAAGATTAACTAGACTCTTTCAGGTGTAATGAAAAAACATCCATAAAATAACTGAGATGAAAGTGGTTGATGAGGATTTGGTGGAGAGAATATAGAAAATGATTAACAGCAAAAACCATATCTAGGATTAAATTCTGTCCCATTTGGAGTGAGGGAAACTGTTTTAGTAATGGAAGAAACAGCATGCACAATGAAAGGTCTTTGAAATTTTTAAGTTCAGGGTCTGTTTCAGTTTCTTTTCCTGTGATTTCACTCAAAATGCTGGAGAAGTTATGATATAGTATTTATGTTGGAATAGTACAAAATGGTCAAAGAATTGCTCATGAGATTTAAGACCCAGTAGTCATAGATAAAAATAAATATGATCTATACACTGTTCAATTACAGGAGAAGGGACAGAGGACTTGCTCAGATCAGGTGAGTGCATGAATGGCCATGTTTAAAGAACACAGGAAAACTGAACCCCTGCTTTCCTTCTCAAGTGGAGAGGCCAAATCTTAAGGGATGTACTGGAATGATTTTATAGCTGATTGCTTAGTTAGATAAACTGCATTCTAATGGCTATACTGTGATGTATTCTTGTTAGACCTGTGTGAATGGGATTGACTTCATTTTTCATTTGTATAAGAATTGTAAAGCTTTTACTTAATCATATTTAAGTCAAGATTTATAAGTAGTCTGCTCCTTGTAAAAATCACATTATTTGATACATGTAAATTTCTATTTATTTGTTTATTTAAATAATGAGGTAATGTATACAAATTTATATAAATTGAAGTCCTTTTGAGTCATATACCATAATAGTATCTAAAAGAAATAACAGAATACTTATCCTATTCCATTTTTTTATGTATAAGCATATACACTGGAAAACTCAAACACACATATATGCATAAATAATATAAACACAAGAAATAGAAACTTGCTTATCTGAAAGTTTCAATATTTTTCTATCATTTTCTTTTTAATGAAAAAGATCAATGATAAGCCAATTTGAATTATATAAATTGCTACCTCCACTTGTTTGTATCATATCTCTTTGCCTTTGCAATTAATTTGTTTGGCAGAGTCGAATGACGCAGATAAAGCAGTGCCCCAAGCTCTGGAAAATCAGTGGTGGTGTTTGACAAAGCAACTTAAAATTTTTTCTCTTGTAATAAAACATGGCCAACAAACACAATTTAAAATAGCTTTCATATTGTATTCAGTATCACCATCAGCCCTGAACTAGGTAATGCTGAACACTCTCAGGCACTACTGTTTGGTTGAACATATGGAATATTTAGTCTTGTGTTCCTTGGATGAATCTGTAAAGATCTATATTTTTATACGTTTGAATCTAAGATCCAGATTTGAATTCTTGTTAAGTTTCACTCTGAAGCTATCAGCACAGAGTGAGTTACATATCTCAAGATTTGTAATAATGTATAGTGAAGGTTGATCAACTTAAGATAGACACTTATTGCTTTTGTTTTTTAACTTAGTAATAAAAATTTTTGTTACATTTTTATTTGTATTAGTCCATATTTACTATGTATACTTTGTAGGGATTTGGTGCAGGTGTACAGCAATCTTTATTTTTTTTTACCCTTTCTATACTCTTCCTTCTCTCCATCACTTGAAACTCTTAACAATTGATAAAAATTTATCTCCCTGTTTCAAGTTCTCTCGTATTGTATTCATTAATTATATATAGGGTTTTTATAAAGGAGAAATCATGAAAAATTTAATCTTGTATTTCTGATTTCTTTTACTTAACATTATGGCTTCAAAGTGCATCCATTTTCCTTGTTTTCCATGCTAAATGGTGGATTAGGACTTGAACAGTGGCAGTTTCCTTGAAAGTTTATGATTGTAAAGAAAAGTTCATGGAAACAAAGCATGAATTACCTCAATCACATTGTTGGATGTGAAAAAAAATCATTCTCTAATCTATCATTGCCTTGTTAATTTTTCCAACAGTTTCTACTAAGAACAAAGAAGAATGAACAGTAGAAATTGTTCATCATTACCAGAATTCTTTCTTGAGAATTACCAGTAACACAGAAATGAAAGTCATTTTATTTTTGTCACTTCTAATAGTTTATATCATTATTCTCATGATAAACCTAGGAATGGTCATTTTAATCACGGTGGATTCTCCTTCACACACCCATGTATGTTTTCCTCAGTCACCTGTCATTCTCTGACCTCTGCTATTCCCTTGCAGTGGGGCCCAAGGTGATAGTGGACCTGCTTGCCACAAAAAATTCAATATCCTTCATTGGTTGCACTGTGTAACTGCTCATCTTCTGTGTCTTTACAGATACTGAATGCATGCTGCTGGCTGTGATGGCCTTTGAAAGGTATAAGGCCATCAGTGACACCTTGCTCTACAGAGCCCACATGTTGAGCAGGCTGTGCTCCCATCTCCTGGCTGATGTTTACCTAGGGGCACTCACAGATGCTCTGATACACAATATACTGACAATGCATTTATGTTTCTGTGGGTCTAAAGGGATCAATCATTTTTTCTGCGATGTCCCTCCGCTCCTCTTAATATCTTGTTGAGATACTCAGATCAGTGAGTTAGTGATTTTCACTATTT
>PVJX010042651.1:0-14058 GCA_004027295.1 Dolichotis patagonum | reverse complement strand
TTTGTCTACTTATGCTAGACTTGAGGACATGGTCAGCTATCCCAAAAATAAGAGGACATATTATGGTAATCATCTCTAATTTTCCTATCAACTTAACCTGAAGACCTTTATAACTTATACTGTCTTATTATGGCTGATCTTATTTGAATCTGGTTTGTTAGATTGCTACTTTGTATTGACTGATCTTATTTAAAACTGTTGTGATGGATAGCACCAAGTCTAAGCATAGGCAACTATACTGATGACGACAAGATTCACTAAGATACCCACTCTGGTTTGACTATTACTTGCTTTTGAAGTCTTATAATGTCTCTAATGTTTTGTTTTTATTAATGTTGTTATATACTGCTGAGACACCATGGTAACCATTGTAGATCACCTTGTATGCGGTTTTGTGTGACTTTTCTGCCTCATGCTTTTCTAGGAATTGTTTTATCTTGCTTTGTTTTGTTTTTCTGGCTAATATAGAAATGATAGATATACATGTAGAGACTCACGCATGTGTAGAGCTTAAAAACAGCTTACGAGAACCAACTATATAAGACATGTTGAAATAAACAACTACCTTGAAGAAAAAGAGACACTACAATACCCAGTGCTGATTCCATAATGTCATGATGTGAAGTCCAGCAAAACTATCACTTTTTGTTCAAAGTGATCTTAGCTTGCTTTGCCTTGTCTAAGTTCAATACACATTAAGGTATGGACAGCTGTTTTGAGGAGAATGAGAGACATTATGACAGCCATTCATGGCTTCCCTAATGTCTGGTCTTGAAGACCTGTAATGTCCCCCTCATCCTGCTCATATTAATTCCATACTAGGTTGTTTCATGTGAATTCCCTATATGTGACAATCTGGACAACTATTTGGAAGAAAACAAAAGTCAATACGATAGAGAGTGAACATCTCCAATTGTCTAGCTTTGAAATTTATGTCTTACATTACTTCCTTGTGATCCGCTTTGCTCTGTTTTGTTGTGTGTAATTTTACCCTATTGATATAATTGCATGTATATTTGAGTGGGTAAGATGGATGACCATATTGTTGTTTTTGTCAGATTGTGGAGCAGAACTGTTAACAGTCTCTCTGATTGAATGTCTACTTTACATGTTTTAACTTTGTAATTAGAACAACTATTTCACAGAAGTCAGTATGTAATTAGTCAAGTAATAATTTCTAAAGTTTTATTGCTGTTGTACTCCTCCTTTTTTCCTTGAAATACTGTATTGTCGCTACCCTCTAAAAAAAGAAAAGAAAAGATGGTGAAAAACAGAGAGACAGATCTTATGGAGATGGGAAGAAGAACTGAGGATAGGAGCAAATGGGATGCAGGCCAGGAAAGGTGAAGTGAAAATCTCACGATGCCTATGTGTATGCGCCGGTATCCTACAATCACTACATGCATTATGGATCACACACATATTATAATGAATTATTTAAAAAAAAACTAAAGTGAACAACTATAAGTAAAACTTCAGCCAAGGAACTCATATAATCATGTAGAAAAGACAAATATATTTTGAAGTAGGGCCTTGGAAAGCCAAGAGATAATAAAGCAGAAAAACATTTAAGTAATAATGGCTAAAAAAAAGCTCATTTGGTAAGATTTAAATTTACAGATTCGAGAAGCTCAGCTAACCTTAAGCAAGAAAAAAAGAAATTCTATTTGCTTTTAACATGTCTTTATAGTCAAAGTGTTTCTCTTCTGGCCAGAATATATTTAGAACTTACTTATTTTAATCTAGTCTGTCAGGCTTCTCCCTTTAATTACAATGCTTATTTCATTAATATTTAATGTAATGTTTTATAATTGGGAATACAGAGAGAACTTAATTGTCTAATTTCTTGTTATTCAAGTTTTTAGCCATTTTAAAAATTGTGCTCAGTCCTGCATGTCTGTACTTCAAAAAACCCTTGTTTCAGTTTTAGAGGTTTTTCTGGTATTCCTTAGTGGAAATTGATTTGCATTGTTATCAGACTCTATTTCCAAAGGGACTTAAGCTTTGGTTTCTTTGGTTTTGTAAATTAGTTTCTGTTATTCTATCTGCTTTCTTTTTTCCAAGTAAGTGTCAATGTTTTCAATAAATATTTATTATATTCATTTTCAACATCAGGGATTATTTCAGATGATACTAGTATACCGAAGACAAAGACCATATCTGAAGCTTAAATTACAGAGGGAGAGAGATAACAAAACCACAAAAATGAAGAATGTTAAATTGTACAAAGAGAAATAGTCAGGATAATCAGCTGGAGAGTGGTGATTTGGGCTGCTCTTTTATATAGGCTGGACGGGGAGGATCTCTAATGAGACAACTTTTCACCTGCCTTGTTTTTTTATTTGCTTTAACACTTTGGGTTTTAACTGTTGAAAAATATTTCTTTATAGTCATTTTGGTGAGATTTTAGAAGGGCAAAGGTAAACATATATTTAGCCTACTAAGATTTTCTAACATAATCTTGTTCTTTTCTAGGTCCATTCAGCTAAACACATTTACAAAAAATGTAGGCAGTCCTACATGGCCTCAGATTCCAATGAGGTCCTACACTAAAAGCTTTTCAAATCCCTGCAAGAAACACTCACATTCTACAACTGGATATTAATCTGAAAGTCCACAATGCTTCCAATACAGTTAATTAATATTTTTAGGCCAGCTTTCTGACAATACTAGCCAGTTCTTTATATTTTATTAATCTTGCAAATAATTCTATATAGAAAATTGGCATTCAGTCTTCCTAACATGGTTTTCTAGATATGTAAATGCAGAAAAATCAAGGTTCTGTTATGGAGCTTAATTTATTTTCTCCAAGTATTTAGCATTTAAATTTCTAGGATGACTGGTTTACTCCCATTACCTTCTCACTTTAGGACTCCTTTGGAAAAGGATTTTGTTTAGCAAATATTCATTATTTTTAGCTATTTCTTGAGGGTCATTAATTTACCATGGGAAAGGCACATTAAAATGAGATATAAATCAATGGCAGACATATTAATCTCACAATAATGGAATATCAGTCTTTAGTAGCCTGAAGATCACCTACTATGGAAGTTAACAGCAGGGGAGCCATGAATCTTAGATATCCTTATTTTGGGAGGAAAAAAAAACTATTATACTAGTATTTCAAAGAATTTGGCATTGTTTTTTCTGTGTGGTAAAACATCTCTTTATAAATCATCTGTAGCATGATCGGCACTGGCCCTGGGGAACCCATGCTGCCCTGGGACCTTGGCCCACCTGTGTGACTCCACCTGCCACTAAGGAACATCACACCACCATGGGACCTTGGCCCTCACCCAACAGATGCCTGGACCCAAGACATCTGCTGGCCCCTCAGGAACACTCCCTACCTCCTGGACCTAATACTGCTGTTGATTTTCAGCTCCCACTTTTCGCCCAGAATCTTGCACTACAGTGGATTAACTGTGCTAGCTTGAAGGGAGATTCAGTAACTGCCTCACCCAAACAGAAGATCTCAGCAGGCTCCAGTCAGTGTGGTGAGCATGCCCTTAAAATAGAGGTGTAACATTGAGATATTTATAAATAAATGGACACGACTTGAGACCATACTCATAAGCGAAATAAACCAAACTCACATGTGTAAATACCGTATAGCCTCCCTAGTATAAGAGTTGGTAAGAGTATATAAGATTTTATGGTAATCTTGAGTCCCCATCTCATAGCTTTGAAGCCTCTCAATGTTTTCATTCATCAGTTGGAATGGTTTTATACTGTTTTGTTTGACTTTATTATATGCGATGCTATGAACAGCTGTTTTGAAGAGAACAAAACATTATGACAGCTATTGCTGATTTAATACTGTCCTTCTGAGAAGTCCTACCAAGCTTCTATTATTCTATTTCCATTGGTTCTATCTATCACATTGTGTCTTATTGGGATTTGAATATGTGTGAAAGTATAAACAAAATTTTTTATTGAAAATGAGATATTATAGTACCCATTGATCATTCTCTGTTATTTGATTCAGAATGCCCTGTAATTCTTTCACTCTTTGAATGGTTTTACACTTTTTTGTTATGTTTGATATTATTGTATTTGAAACTATGCTCAACTATAGCAGAGAAAGAAATATTGTGATAGGTATTGTTAATGTCCAGTTGTCTTAATGTTAAGTATTGTGTTGCCTATGTTGTCCGGTTCCAATCTGCTCTGTACTGACCTCTTTTTGTCTTATTCTCTTTAAAATAAAATGGAAAAAAATAGAGGTGTACAATGGGTAAATAGGGCCAGCAATAAAGCTCCCCCCAACTAACTGTAAGACCTTGGTGAGTCTGACAAGAGTGTGAGTGACCCCTTCCTGCACACAGAAAACATCAGGCAGAGTGAGGAGTATGCTGAGAAAGAATCCCCCAACTTGAAGAAAATCAAAAGGGCTTATGAGACACACAGGGACACAATAGGAATACAGTAGGGCCTCAGCAAATACAAACAGTATAGACAAGGAGATTTGGTGACCTGAAACAACCCAAAGATAAAGTAATAGCATGAACTAAACGCTGACCTACATCAATACTACTAGGCTTATCACCCCAGGAAGAATATAGGACTCACTCAGGGGGCCCTGCAGTGGGAAGTCAGGTGACTGGCCCACCTATTCATTGAGGGACCCAGCAATTGGCCAAACATCAACCTTACATTAGGACCCCAATATACACACTACCAACAGCTGACACTAGTGGGTCTGAAGGACTAAATATTAACCTGAAAGGGGAAAATGGCAAAACAAAAAGCAAAATGCAATCTCAAACATCTAATGCCTCTGGAGCAAGTACAGGAGACATTGAAATAGAGGACTCCAAAAGTAACACATCAGAAATCTCTGAAAAGATAGTGAATGAAATAAAAAAAAACAACACCATGAGGCTATAGAGGAAATCAAATTAGAAGTACTCTCCCATGTAAAGATAGAAATAGCAATCTTAGTAAAGGAGTTGCTCAGCACAGCAAAAGAAGAAATAGAGAAAAAAGTACAGGAGCATGGGAAATTAATTGAAACCTTGAATGAACAATATAGAAAACAAGCAGAATTCATGAAACAAGCTTGAGGAGTCATCCAAGAAACAAAAAATTCTATTCAAAGTTGGCAAAACCATTTAAATGAAGCTGAGGATAGAACTTCAGACCTTGAGGACAGGATTGCAATTAGCAATCATGAAAGTATAGAACTTTTAAAACTAATAAAGCAAGAGTAACAAAATAAGATTAATAGGCATCAGTGAAGATGCAGGAGTCAATGCAAATGACATATCTAAAATATTCACAGGAGCGATAGCAGAATATTTCCCAAACATGGGTAAAAAAATCTGATATGCAGGTAAGAGAGGCATATAGAATGTCAAACAGTCACAAACAACATAAATCTACACTGAGACATATAATAATTAAGATCCTAGTCATACAGCATAAAAACAGAATACTAAAAGCTGTTAGAGAAAAGACACAACCCACCTATCAAGGAAAGCCCATTGGAATCACAGCAGACTTTTCAGCACAAACCCTCAAGTCAAGATGTGCTTGGAGTGAGATATTTAAAGCCTTGAAATAAAACAACTTTCAACCCAGACTGATATACCCAGCAAAACTTTCATTCAAATTTAATAGAGAAACAAGATACTTCCATGACAAAGAACAACTGAATAAAGTCACATCCACCAAAACAACCCTAGAAAGAGTATTGAAAGACATATTAGAGATAAAAATGACTGCAATCCCCACAACAACAGAAAGAAACCACCAGGTACGAAAAGAAATTAAACAAGGGAGAAAAGCAGAAAGAAAACAACTGGAAAATAACATGGCAAAGTTGAGCCAGTACATATCAGTGATATCCATAAATGTAACTAGCCTCAATTCACCTATCAAAAGAGAAAGGCTGACAGAATGGATCAAGAAACATGATCCCACAATATACTGTATACAAGAAACATACCTGACCCAAAAGGAAACTCAGATTAGAAGTCAAAGGATGGAAAACAATATTCCATGAAACAGGAACCAAGAAAAAAGCAGGAGTAACTATTCTGTTTGCAGACAATGCAAACTTCAAACATAAAATGATTAAAAGAGATAAGGAGGATCACCACATACTCATTAGTGGAAAAATTCAAGAGGAAGAACCAGCAATTATAAACTTATATGCACCAAATAAAAGAGCATCCAACTATATAAGGCAGATACTAATGGACATGAAAAACTAAATACACAAGAACACAATTATAACAGGGGACCTTAATAGCCCACACAAAGAGATAGATCAACTAGACAAAAAGTCAGCAAAGAAATAATAGAACTGAATCATATCTGCATGTAATTGGACTTAGTAGATGTTTATAGAGTGTTCCACCCAACCACATCAGAATACACATTCTTCTCAGCTGTGAATGGGACATTCTCCAAAATAGACCATATATTATCCCATGAAACATTCTTAAGTAATTGCAAAGGTATTGAAATTATCCCATGTGTAATATCTGACCATAGTGCACTGATATTGGAAATTAATGGCAAAAGAAATTGCAAACTGCATGCATACATGGGAATTAAACAACAACCTTTTGAACAACCAGTGGGCTACAGATGAAATTAAAGAAGAAATAAAGCAATACCTACAACTCAATGAAAATGTGGAAACAACATACTGTAATCTGTGGGATGCAATGAAAGCTGTCTTAAGAGGGAAATATACAGCAATAAATTGTCATATTAAAAAAAAAGAATGAGCACAAATAAACAACCTAATGCTTCAACTCAAGCTTCTAGAAAAAGAAGAGCAAGTTAAACCCAAAGCTCATAAAACAGAGGAAATTGAAATGATTAAAGGACTATAAAGGAGCAAATTACTACAAATTCCAAGGAAATTCAAAAGATCATGAATAGTTCCTTTGAAAATCTCTACTCACATAGAGTGGAAATGGAGGAAATGGACAGATTTCTAGAAACATATGAACTACCAAAGCTTAACCAAGAGATTTGAATAACACAATATTTGCTATTGAAATTGAAATTGTAATAAAAAACTTACCAACAAAGAAAACCGCAGGTGCTGACAGATTCACAGCTGAATTCTACAAGAAATTTAGAGAAGATTTGATGCCAATACTCCTTAAACTCTTCAATTAAATTGAAAAGAAAGCAATCCTCCCTAAATCATTCCTGGAGGCAAGTATTACTCTGATACCAAAACCAGAGAAAGACCCAACCAAAAAGGAGAACTATAGACCAATCTAACTAATGAATATTGATGCAGAGATTCTCAATAAAATACTGGCAAATAGAATGCAGCAAATCATCAAGAAGATTATACACTATGAACAAGTGGGATTCATTCCAGGAATGCCGGGATGGTTTAACATATGCAAATCAATAAATGTAATACACCACATCAACAGAGCCAAAAACAAAAACCACATGGTCATCTCAATAGATGCATAAAAAGCTTTTTGATAACATGTTCATGATAAAAACCCTTCAGAAACTCAGAATACATGGTGTCTACCTCAACCTTATAAAGGCCATCTATGACAAACCAACAAGCAACATTATACTAAATGGACAAAAACTGAAAGCTTTCACTTTAAAATTAGGAACAAGACAAGGATGTCCACTATCACCACTCCTATTCAATACAGTTCTGGAAACACTAGCTACGACAATCAGACAAGAGAGAGAAATAAAATGCATAAAGATAGGAAAAGAAGAAGCTAAATGATTACTATTTGCAGATGACATGATACTCTATATAGAAGACACAAAAAACTCGATTAAAAGACTACTAGAGGTAATAAACAAATTCAGCAGTGTAGCTGGCTACAAAGTCAATGCTCAAAAATCAATGGCATTGCTGTACACAAACAAGAAACTCACTGAGAGAGAAATCATGGAAATATCGCCCTTCACAATATCTAAAAAAATGAAATACATAGGAATCAACCTAACCAAGAATGTAAAAGACATGTATGCTGAAAACTATGCTATACTAAAAAAAAAGGAGATTGAAGAGGATATTAGAAAATAGAAGGATATTCCTTGCTCTTGGCTAGGAAGAACCAACATTGTTAAAATGGCCATATTCCCAAAACTGTTATATAGATTTAACACAACCCCAATCAAAGTACCATTAACATAACTCACTGATCTAGAGAAAACACTTCTAAAATTCATTTGGAACCAGAAGAAAACTAGAATAGCAAAGACAATTCTGGACAACAAAGGCAAGGCAGGAGGCATCTCAATTCCTGACTTGAAACTACTACAAAGCCACAGTGATAAAATAATCATGGTACTGGCAAAGAAGTACACCTGAGGATCAATGAAAACACAATGACAAAGACACTCAGCCACCTGATATTTGACAAAGGGGCTAAACATGTTCACTGGAAGAAGGATAGCCTTTTTAATAAATGGTGTTGGAAAAATTGGCTCTCCACTGCAGAAAACTGAAACTAGATCCATGTGTATGACCATGCACAAAACTAAATTCTAAATGGATCAAAGACCTAAATATTAAAACATAAACACTAAATCTACTAGAAGACAAGGTAGGTAGAAGTCTGGAAGACATAGGGGTAGGCAGAGAATTCATGAGTAAAACACAAACTGAACAGGAAACACTTAAAGGAATCAACAACTGGGATCTCATATTGAAAAATTTCTACACTTCAGAAGAAATCACCAACAGAGTGAAAAGAAAACCCATAGAATGTTAAAGACCTCAGAAAAAGTACTTATATCCAGAACATATAAAGAATTGAAAAACATCAAGCCCCCTAAATTCAAAGACCCTCTCCAAAAATGGGCATCCGAGATGAACACACAGTTCTAAGATGAAGATATACAAATGGAAAATAAATACATGAAGAAATGTTCACCATCACTGGTCATTCAAGAAATGCAAATTAAAACAACATTGTGATTTCATCTCACTCAGGAAAGAATAGTTGCCATCAAGAAATCAACTGATAACAAATGTTGGCGAGACTGCGGGAGAAAAAGGAACACTGCTCCACTCTTGGTGGGAGTGTAGACTGGTGCAACCACTATAGAAATCAGTATGGAGATTTCTCAGAAGACTAGGATTGGAAGTTTCACTCAATCCAGCTATTCCCCTCCTGGGTATTTTCCCAGAAAAACAGAAACGTTCATATCACAGTGATATATGTGCACCCATCTTCATAGCATCACAATTTGTAATAGCTAAATCTTGGAAACAACCAAGATATCATGAACCCCAGAATGGATGAAAAGATGTGGTATTTTTATGCAATGGAATATTACTCAGCTATAAAAAATGATGATCTTGAGGCCTTCATAGGTAAATGGAGACAATGTGAGACTATCCTTATTAGTGAAATAAATAAGAATCATACTTGTAAATATCACATTGTGTCTCTACTATTAGAAGTAGTAAGAAATGTAAGAGTAATAAAACCAAAAATGTGGAAGTGCTATTGTAAAAAAGAGAGGAAAAGGAAGTGCTCTAAAAGATATAACTACTGTGTTTAAGTGCGTAGAGTTAATAACCATATTAGTAAGTTTTTATTAGATCATTGAACAGAACTCTTTACAGTCTCACTGTTTGAATGTCCACTTTGTGTGCTTTAATTTTATAATGAACAACTATTTCTAAGAGGATAATATTTAATTTATCAACTAGTGATTTCTTACTGTTTTTTTTTGAAATTCTATATTATTTCTACCCTTTTTCTGTTTTTTTTTTCTCTTGAAATAAAAAAAGATCACCTGTAAACTGGGTATGGTGGTACATACCTGTAATCCTAGCACTCAAGAGGCCGAGGTAGGAGGATCAACACAAGTGAGTTCAAGACCAACCTGCAACTACATTGTGAGACACTGTCTCAAGAAAAACCCCCCAAAAAACCAAAAATCATCTTTAAAGGCAAAGGACACTACATCGTAAACTTTGGTTATTGATGGTGAACTATATTTCTTTTAGTTCAGAAAATGCCTTGCTTAATGCCAGTACACACTTTGGTTGTTTATTAAAAGATATAGTATTTAGTGTCAACTTTTACGAGCTCCATTGGAACATTAGTAGATAAAAGTGAAAGGCACACTCTGCTTTTGCAGCCCAGAGTCAGGTGGGGTGAAGAATATGCTAATTATTTCAATATACAATAGATCTCATCCTGGGTGGGACAGCATAGGTATTCAGTTCTAGGGGCACCTAATCTTTCTTTAGGGGTCAGACAAGAGTGTGAGGGAAGAAGACAGTTTTGAATCTCCTAAGAGTTAGGGGAAATGATGATTGTTGGATGGCATTCTAAGAACACCAAAAATTCACTATGACAGAGTCTGTTCATTGTTCATGTTTCTGTCACCATCACTTAACAAAACACCTGTATAGTGTAGGCATTGATTAGGCATTGATAATTTGTGTTGATGGGTGGAAGAACATGGAACAGAACAAGTTGTGATAGTGTCAACTAAATTTGTGTGTGTGTGTGTGTGTGTGTGTGTGTGTGTGTGTGTGTGTGTGATATGCCTGAAGCTGATGACACATTTCTGCCCTTCTCAGCCTTCATGGGATCATTTCCTTAGTGGTAGTAACTGACTTACATTGATAATCCACACACAGTTGCTTGACTGAAAGATAGGTTTAGAGGGATTGCTGACTATTCTATAGGACTGTAGAACAGGTGATAATTTTTATTATTTATCTGACAAGGCAAAGCTTTCACTTTTAATTTGCATATTGCATATTGTTCAAATAACAGAGTAATCTTTTTGAAGAGTTAAAGTAAGATTTAGATAATTTTAGATAAAGTGTACATAAGATAAGATCTTAGATAAAGTGTAGGAAATATTTAGGTTATGTAAGTATCTACTGAGTGTTCCGGTGGTAAGCTCTAAAAATTTCTGAGACAGGAAAAGGAAAAGGATCTATCTTCAGATCTACATTACACTCAGTTTTGTACTGTAGATCTTATTCTTGCAATATATGTTAGATACTGTGGGCCACAGAGGAAGGAAAACTAATTATTAAAGCATGACATGAAGATGGAATTGGTTATCAAGGGAGATAGGGAAAATACTGCTTTCACTGAATATTATACTGTAAGTAAGAGTTATGTGTAATAGAGAAGAAAGATGCTTCTGACAAATCTTGGGAGATGAGATTGGCAGGTACTTGTAATGAAAGTTAACTAAATGTAGCACACAATGTTTAAGAAAAGAGGGGAGATTAAAAGGAGAAGACACAAAATGGGTCTAGAGAGACAAGTGAAGCCAAACCATAAAGAACTATGTATGCTATACAAGAGTTAAGATTTCCAAATATACAAACCTTAAAGGTTTTTGAGAAGGGGATCTGGGCAGATTTAGCTTTTAGTGATATAGTACTACCTACAAAGGAAATCATGCCTAAATGCAGGGAAGTGACTCAGGCGGCTGTGACAGAGCTCCTGTGATGTGTGCTGAGCATTTGAAAACAATGTATAGGCAGAATAAAGAGACACAATGAATATAACAGGAAGACTGGGAGAGCTATACGAAGAGGGAGATCCCAAGGAGTCAAATGGGAATGAAATCAAAGCTCAGGAATGAGACTTTCTTTCATAGAATTTAGTACCTCAAAAGAAGCATAACTTCAGAGATGGAGGATCTTCTTTCTTACGGAGCTGAGTTACATCTGCTGCCTCTCTGGGAATGAGAATACTGAGGTATGAAGCTCCTTACTGCACATTCTTGACGCAAAGGAGATACACACTGGTTTCTCCACCACCACCCTAACTGAACTGTAATGTTCTTGTAGGTAAGACCTGCGTCTTATACTTTTACGTCCTCACATATGGCATTGTAAATGAAACATAGCAGTTAATTAATAAATGTGCCTTTGTTTTCTTGCAACCCAGTATGGGATCAACATCTTATGTGGATTCAGTGTATGAAACATTGTTTACAACAATGATTTTTGTAGCCAATGAGATTAGCTACAGTCATAACATTTATTGAGGAACAACTGTATGTAGGTACCACAAGAAAGGAAACATCTTTTTATGTTCTTTGATATAGCTTTACTACTTTATAAAACCTGGGAGAAATGGTAAGTATGAGGGAATCTTCTTTGTTATCCTGCAGTTCATCTTGACAAACCCAGGAATATTTACAGGATTAGTGATGAGAATTTTTTCTGTGAAAGTGCATGTATTATGTCTCCAGTACTTCCTAGAATGTCTAGAGGGCAGGGCAGACTCTGTTGGCATGAGTATTTCAACAGACACACTCATGTTCTTAGAAAGGAATCTTTAGAAAATCAAATTCAAAGGACTGTTGACAGCATTTCTGATTTCTAAGAACCATCAGGAAAAGCAGATCTTAAATGCAAGGCTTTTAATAAGATACAATTCAAATTTGAAAAAGTCTGTGTGTGTGTGTGTGTATAAAATAAAGAGGGACATAGATAACAGAGTACCTATACTATGTGCAATGCACTGCATCCAGGGTTAATGTAATGTTTTTGTATTTTTTAAAGGTAGCACATCCAGGGAAATGAATTATAAAACAAGGCAATTTACTGGCAAATAAAAGGCATAAACTCAGACCTTTCTTCAAATCATAGACAAAAACACAAAGCATGGAAGTGGCAATGGTCATTTTTAACCTTGATTCATCATCTTGCTCAGACATAGCTCTATGGTGCACAAACTTCACAGCCTTGCATAGGAGCTCTGACTCTCTTGGAACTGCACAAAACAGAATGAAAGGAGGTCAGTCCCTGATCTGTAGGGTCTCCTATGCTCACTGGGGAAATGTACACAGCCAAACGTTTAAGCATTTCTAACACAGGCATAGGATAACTAATGGTCCAAATGAGGCCCATACACAGCTCTATAGATATTCTTAAAATAGCAGGGACTCAAACTCATATCTATCCCTACAGAAGCGTGATATTGTGGGGAAGTGGCCATGGTGTTCCTATAGCATGGTGACAAATAGGGATAACTGACGTGGAAGAGAAGCATCACTGAAAAAAGGAGAACTCTCATAGTGGGAAGATACTCAGTATTTTAATTAGTTTGTTTCATAGCCCTAGAGTTACACAGCTAAAATATATATCTTTAGGGAGAAAAGGGTTAGGGGAAATAATGAGAAAGCCAAGAGAAATCCATTAGGCATTAAAGATCTTTATTAAATCAAAGAAACTATATTCTAAAGACTGAGTACAGAATAGTAGAGATATAAAAATCAGAGTAATTTTCAAGTTACAGAAAATGGATGGTGGTAAGAGGAAGTAGAATTCCCCAATTATTTTATTAGATGACAGCTATAATGCAGAGACACAGAGATTTTTTATGGATAACAAAACTGGTGAATCATGGGAGCTCTAGATGGTCATCAGTGATTACATCTTAAAACTTACACAAAAGAAAGAGCTGATTTAACCACAGAAAAGCTTGGAGCCAATGGAGAACCATATCAGTTAAGCAACTATTTTAGAAGCCAGACTCGAAAAGGGCATATTGTTTTGCTGAGGAAGAATACTATTTACTTAGTCTCTACTGTTTTGTTAAATGTACAGTACCTGACATAAAATAAATACTGATAATACATATGAAGACATTGCTAAGAGAGAAAATGGTTAGTAGGAGCTAATCTAGAGCTGGTGCAGAAGTTTGTATTATTAGACAAAACTTAAAATAACTATGATTCTTTTTAGAAAATACTAAAATGTCATATGAAAACTGTGGGCAAAATGCTAACTAATGAAAAATTTCAGGAGAGTCATGGAAACTGAAAAAAATCAAATTAAAATACTAGAAATGAAAATAAATGAAAAGGTAATCAAATGGGTCTAAGAGCAAATATCTACATGCAGTGATAAAAAAAAACTCTGTGAACTTTAAGCAGATCAAAAGAAAATTCCCCAAATGAAACATAAATAGAAAATAAAAGTAAAAATAGAAGTGAAACTGTCTTGGTTACTTTTCTCTCATTGCTGAGACAAAATACCTGATGCCCAAAATTAGGGAAGGAAAAGTCTATTTAGCTTATGGATTTTGGAGGCTTCAGTCCACACTC
>PVJX010042650.1:0-14004 GCA_004027295.1 Dolichotis patagonum | reverse complement strand
GCTGTGTTGTCCAGGCTGGCCTTGACTTCATAATGTTGCTGCCTCAACCACCTGAGTACGATTAAAATTTTAAATCAGGAGCGGAGGCTCATATCTGTAATCCCAGCTGCTTGGGAGGATGAAGCAGGAGTTCAAGATTACCTGGGAAATTTAGTGAGATCTTGTCTCAATAAAGAGGGGTAGGGGTAGGGGTAGGGATGTAGCCCAGTGAGAGAACACTCCAGGGTTTGCTCCCCACAAAACAATAAAGTTTACATGACTTCAGATTCCCTTAGAAAATTGTCTTACTCATATAACTGTGTAGAATTCACTTTCATAATTTTGACAGCTTGATTTAAGTCTACAGTGCCTTCCATATCTGCTACCAATATGGATATCACGCATGTCATAGTCTTCGTAATTCTCCCATGATACTAGCTCAAGAAGTCTCAGGTACCATAGAATTCCTACTTTTGAATGGATTATATTTGGCTTATTTTGGATGATAAACATCCAAAAAGATATAATGAGTAAAATTTTATGCCAAAACCAAACTTTGAAGTTATTCTTTGATAAGTTAGGATTGACTGCCTGTAATAGAAATCCAGGATATTCATGGCTCAAGAGAGATGCAACTTCATTTCTCTCCTAAAAACAGTGCAGAAATAAGTATGTCAGGTGCTGAGATTTTACCCTACTCACGCTGATAAGTTACTGTTTCATAGAAATAGGCAAAAGTATAAGAGGCCTGGTTTGAGATAAATGATTATTTTTTATTACTCACTGCATAACGAGAAGTGTTCTCATTGTGTGGGTGCTAGTTCCCCATGTGTCCTGAAACTCATGGAGGTAAGAAGAGGCCAAGATACTGCGCACAGAAGGTTAGCACTGCAACAGGGATCTTCCACTTTATTAATTTGCAGCACCGGAGATTGAACTCAGGTCTTCATGCATGCTAGACAAGCATTCTACTACTGAGCTAATGCCCCGGCTTTTTATAGCAAGTGGTAAGCAAGTCTATTCCTTGGGAGATGTTACCATATCCCTTATGGCTGCTCATTGCAAGCTTTACCTTAAGATATGGCTGGCTGAAGAGTGATCAGAGTTTGCATTTTTGATATACCCAAAAATATGTTCAGGGATAGCCAGGGCCCTGGCTGATTGCTTCTCTCAGCAAGTGGTCCAAGACCGGCATAGCAATTCTGGTATGTGGTCATCTGGGACATCTTACTACTCGATTCCTGTTTCACCCACCATCTCTAGGGTGTGGTCTGAACTCCATTTGGCTAATGAGGCTTAACTCCATGCCAAAATTTAGAGCAGCAGAATGGGAAAGCAAATGGAAAGAGAATTTTGGAAAAAAGGCTCACTTTTAAAGTTCCATGTATCATGTTTCCTCAAACTTATTGGTCAGAGCTTATCCAAATGATCATGTTGAACTACAGGGTAAGTTTAGAAATAAATAATCTTTTTTTCCTAGGCATTCTATTAAGGTAGTCTATAAAAGAGGGCATTGGGGAATAAGTAGCATTCTACCCCTATCTGTAACAGTTTATAGTTCACAGACATATACTTTCCTAGGACTTTGGAATGTGAGCAGGACCACTTTATTTCTTGCATCCTTCATGTGTAATGGGAATCTGAGTCTGTGGTTTAGATGTGTACTGAACATTGGCAGCTGTGTATGAGCACACACGTTCTCACCTTGGGCGTCACCCAAGGTGAGAACATGAAGGAGTTAGACATTTCCAGGGATCTAGAAAACAACAGGTGATGGGGAACATGAGTGGAAAGTTGGGGTCCTGGAGGATCAAAGTGGGAGGGTCTGAAAGAGTTCTGGATAGAGAGATGCAGAGTGATGCTGCAGGTTGGGAACCACCTTGATGGAGGTGAGCTTGTCAACAAAACACCTTTTTTTGTGTGTGGTTTTTTCAGACAGGGTCTTGCTATGCAGTTCGGGCTCACCTTGAGCTCACTTTGTAGCCCAGGCTGGTCTTGAACTCACAATGATCCTCCTGCCTCAGCCTCCTGAGTGCTGGGATTACAGGTGTGCACCACCCTACCTGGCTCAACAAAATATCTGAAACTGCACAAATTTCCCCCAAACCATGTAGAACTGGCTTGTGTGAGGAATAGGGAGAATGTCAAGTTGGTCAGCTCAAAACTTAGGCTTTTTTGTCTTCGAAGAGATTCCTGAGACAGGGTTGGAGGCATGGGTTTCCAGGTTATGCAGTCAGTAACCTGCCTCTTTCGACCAGATTCCACCTCTAACAGCACATTCAGCTCTGAATTCTTCAGAATTAATCCACAGATGAGTACAGTGCTCACATGAGACAATCAGCTTCCAAAAACCCTACCTCTGAACACATGAAGCTTTGGGGCAACTTTTTTTTTTTTTTGGTCTTTTTGGGACAGGGTCTCACTATGCAGTTTAGGCTGAACTTGGGCTCACTTTGTAGCCCAGGCTGGTCTTGAACTTGCAACAATCCTGCCTCAGCCACCTGAGTGCTGGTATTGCACGCATGTGCCACGTGCCCAGCTTCAGGAATTTTTGTTATAGCAACACTAATGGACTAAGACAAGTAGAATTGATTGAAGAAGCCATGACTCTTTCTCTTTTTCTTTTTCTTTTTCTTTTTCTTCCTCTTCCTCTTCCTCTTTCTCCTCCTTCTTCTTTTGGCTCCCTTATGTCTCTTCTTCTTTCTTCTTCTCTCTTCTCTCTTCTCTCTTCTTCTTCTTCTTCTTCTTCTTCTTCTTCTTCTTCTTTTCTTCTTCTTCTTCTTCTTCTTCTTCTTCTTCTTCTTCTTCTTCTTCTTCTTCTTCTTCTCTCCTCCTCCTCCTCCTCCTCCTCTTCTTCTTCTTCTTCTTCTTCTTCTTCTTCTTCTTCTTCTTCTTCTTCTTCTCTTCTTTTCTTCTTCTGGCACTGGGAACTGAACTCACAACCTAATGTTTACCAGGCAGGTGCTTACTTTATCTCTTCTTTAGAAGGAGACAGTGAAGAAAAGACAAAGAAGGAGATAGAATTTAAGAACAAACACTGAGTGGCCCTGAAGCAAGGCCAGCAGATTGCTGTAGCTGCTGGTTTCAAACAGGAGCCTAGAGAAAATTCTTTCTGTGGTCTGATGGCCATTTCAGAACTTTGGAAATGGAATGGTCAATTCATTGGAAAGAGATAGCAGGTGAATATGGCGGACTTTGGGGGGCCTGCAGGGGAGAGACCCTGGTGCCTCGGGACCTGCACCATGCGGTTGACTTAGGGTGCTGGGAGAGCAAGGAACTCCTCCCCTCTCTGGGGGGCGCTGTGATCCTGCCAGCACGTGCGCTGAGAATCAGACATCTGATGTCGTCCTGTCCCCCGTCCCGTGTCCCCCCCTCCCCCCTGCTTAGCAAGTGGGAGCCCGTGAACTACACATCTTGTGAAAAGATTGGCTATGTTATTTAGTATAATCTCCCCATATGCAAAGATATGAACAACCATTTGGAAGAAAACAGAGACAATATGACAGATAGTGAAGATCCCTGGTTGTCTAGCTTTGAAATTTATGCTTTCTTATGTCCCATTCTGTTCTGTTGTGTGGTGTTTAATTTTACCCCTTTTTAAAATAAAATAAAAAAATTAAAAAAATAAATAAAGAACAAACACTGAGAAAGCAGCACATTTGGGACCTTAAGCACAAGAATCAGGATTGGAAGCCTTTTTGGCAAAGCCTTTGCTTGGGCTCCTGGGGCCTTTTAATGTGAAACTGGCTGAGTGGTTTATTGCAGCAACTTTAGTGCTCTAGGAAAGGCCTGACTACTGATAAACAGCTAAAAAAAACTGCGTAATCTAGAATCTAGATAGAAAGATTCTGGTAGACATCATGTGTCCGGGCTCAAAGGTCAACAGACAGTTCAGGCAAGGTTAGCCAGAGTCAAGGAAATCAATCAGTGAGTCTGAGATGATAACCGCCATGGGCAGCGCCATCTTCTACAGTCGAGGCCCTTTAATCCCTGGCCTCTTGGAACTGCTCACCAGGTGTGGGGTAGAATGTAATCAGAAGCCCTGTCAGAGGCCCAGAGGTCTGACCCTCCCTGGTTTAGGCTTACATAGAGAAGAAACGTAAGCTCCACTTCTCACCTTCAAACGCTCAGCCCTGAATTTAGGTCAGAGAATTGCAGCAGAATTGCCATTTCTCCTGGCTTAACCACATTCTGTAAAGAAATGTGGTTATGCAAGGGCCAGGTGAGATCAGGAGGAGACAAAATGTGACGGGGCCCCGTGCAGTGGTTTTTCTGTGACACCAATTACATGTCATTTCCTCTCATGCCAACCAGTTCTGTGATACCAGCTGACTGTTCCATAATTTGTGGTGACTCAGAAAAAACAACATCCTAAGTATAGCACTGCAGGCCTCAGAAGCAGGACCCACAAAGCAATGTCCCTCTCTGACATTGTCCTCCTGTCCTCCTGTCCCTTGCTCTCCTTTCTTCCCCTAGGCAAGTCACAGAAACTAGAATTTGTCTTCCTCAAGATGATTCAGAGGAACCAGAATCTTTTTTCCCCAAAGTAAGTCATTAAGCCTAAAAATAGCATTCATCTATCTTGGAACTTGACATAGAGATTCCCTGGCTTATCTTGTCTGATGTTAGATCATAAGAACTCGATTCCAGAAGGAGCCCTGCCCATATCCAGGAGGAGGGAATGCCTCCAGAAGAATCTGAGCAGACAGATCTTGCTGGGTTTCTCCATTCAGATGGTAACCTTTTTGTCCAGGCACTTCCCTGCACAGCTGTCCATGCTTCATTTCATCTAAGCATAAAAATAAGGAGATTGCTCTGTGTCCTTGGATCTTCATTCTGCAGACCCACGTAAAACTTTGATTAAGAGGTGACATGATGGTGGCACTCCTATAATCCTAGCGCTCAGGAGGCTGAGGTATGAGGATCTCTCTGAGTTCAAGACCAGCCTAGATACATAGTGAGTTCAAGGCCAGCCTGAACTACATAGTGAGACCTTGTCTCAAAAGAACAAAACAGAACAAAACCAAAACAAATTATTTGATTAAACATTATTTTTTTTCTCTTAACTTGTCTTTTTTAGAGAGATATGTGCCATGACCTTTATAATGGATGAGGAAACGTGTCATTCTTTTTAAATTCTGACATCTATCTGAGTTTAGGGATGACCCCACAAGCTAATGGCTCAGGCTCACCAGACTGTCCTTACTTTATACACCAGCCACAAACAAGATGCCCAAGCTATCCACATTTCTGTCCACTTGACTACAAATTTTGTAGTTTTAGGACCTCTGCTTGGGTTTGATAAGTTGCTAGAATGACTTACAGAAATTAGGAAAATACTTTATTTATATTCACTGGTGTATTATAAAGAATATAACTGAGAAACAGCCAATAGAAAAGGTTCATTGGGCAAGGAAAGAAGTAAGCAGAGCATCCATGCCTTCCCAGGGTATAAATGTGTTCACCAATTTGGAAGCTGTCTTAGTCACATTTTGTTTCATTGCTGAGACAAAATACCAGACACCTAAAGTTAGAGTTACAGCTCATAATCTGCAGAGACTAATTTAGGACCACATACCCTTAATCCCAGTATCACACACCCTAAATCCATCCAGTTTTGAAAAGCCATACCTCTGAACATATAAGGTTTTGGGTGACATCTAGATACAAACCACAACAGAAACTCATCAAAACCATGAGCTCACGTTGCTTAGGGTTTTCTGCTGTTGAGGTTTTGTTATGTAGGTTTGGTTGATTAAACCATTGGCCACTGGACACTGAACTCATTCTTCTGCTCCATTCTCATCCCGATTTCTGGTGATCAAATTTCATCCTGAAGTTACTAGCCTCTCCCACTTCATAAGTCATGTTATTAGCATATAAAATTTTTCTCTTTCGGGAGATTCCAAGGGTTCCTGGCAAGTGCAAGGTCATGAGTTCAATCCAAGGTACCCACCCCCCAAAAAAAGAAAGTCCAAGGGTTTTAGGGTTCTGTGCTAGTTACCAGGAACAAAGACCAAATATTTTAAATTAAAATATAGGCCCCAAATAGAATACAGTAGATACTCTGTCATCAGTGGTAACCAGGTCATAGAAGAGGAAGGAGAAACTTCCAGACAGGACAGTGATTTTCTTTTTTTTTTTTTTTTTGGTACCAGGGATCGAACTCACGACCTCATGCTTGCCAGGCAGGCGCTTAAGCCACTGAGCTAAATCCCCTGCCCAGGACAGTGATTTTCAAACTTCAGAATATATTCGAATACTCTGGGAAGTTACTGGATCTGACTCAGCAACTGGGGAGGGGCCTAAGCATCTATTTTTAATAATTCCCAAATCGCTGAAGTCTAAGAACCAAGGAGGCACTTCTCCCACCTGCAGCCCACACCAGCAAGGCTCCTTCCCTGAATGCTGTCCAATCAGACTCTGAAGGAAGAGCAGCATATCGGACTGCAGGTCTGATCTTACATATGGATTAGGAAGAATGATGGCTGGGCACGGAGGACTTGCAATGGTCTCCAAATAGCCTTTCTATCTACGGTATCTCATAGAGGCCAAGATACCCATATGGTCCTGTGACTCCCTTCACTAGAATCCTCTAACAGCTTCCTGTTTTTTATGTTACAAACTTTAAATTACATTAAACTGTAAGCAATTTGGCCTCAGTTTACTTTCCTGTCTCATCTCTATTTCTTCTGTCTCACATGCTCTTGGAACACACGTGTTCTTTATGCCTCAGAGTCTATGTGCTATTCTTTCTGCCTCTATTTGTTTTCTTTCTTCATTCTTTAAGGCCTAGCTCTGAGAAATGCTTCTCTGAGAATATAGTTTCTATCCCTCACACAGATCTGTAGGATGGCACCAACTATAAGAAACACATTTTAAATTTAACTTAAAAAGTCATTTGATAAATTGTTTAGTAATTTAAAGCCCAGCTAACTGCAAATGGTGTCTTCTGTGCACAAGAAACAGCCCCTGGGCTTCAAAATAGATTTCTTTGAACATTGACATATTTTAATAACTTTAAAATATGGAAGTGTCATAATTGGCTTGCTCAGAAGGCTTATGGTTGAAAGTAACAGGATACTTGTTTACAATAGCAAATAACAGCAGGTAAACAAAAGGTAGTCTTATTTTTCTTTCTTTTGTGGTAGGAGTTATTGAACTTTGGACCTCATCCATGTTAGGCAAGTGCTTTACCACTGAGTTACACCCCAAGCCCCATTTATTTACATATTATTCATTCATTCATTCATTCATTCATGGATACCATTTTGCTAAATTGCTTAGGCTGGCCTCAAATTTGCCACCCTACTATCTTAGCCTCCCAAGAAGCTGGGATTACAGGCACATGCCACCAAGTTGGCTGTCTTAGTAACCTTCCTTGCTGCTGAGACAAAACACACAACACCCAAAGTAAAAGGAGAAAAGATTTATTTGGCTCAGAGTTTGTAGAGGTTTCAGTGTGTAATCAGTTGGCTCCAAGACAGAGTGGCATGGCAGAGGGGCATCCCAAAGCAGGCAGGGAGAAGGCAGCAAGCAGCAAGCCGCAAGGGATAAACAAAAAAACCTCTTTCTGTCCCTTACGTCTTATCCAGGCTACCCACGATTAGGGCAGGTAGCACTCACACTCTTGATCCTGGTATTGCATCCTTGATCCTAGCATTACACACCCTGGATCCAGCCACCTCTGAAAAAGCCCCACCTGTGACCGTATGAGGCTTTGGGGGACATCTAGATACAAATCATAACATCAGCTTTATTTTTCTTACATAATGAGAAATCCAAAGTTAAACAATCCGGCACTGGTACAGCTAACAAAGACTAAAGATCTTTCAAGTCTTTTTCTACTCTGCTTTTCTTAGCTCACTGGCTTTTTATTCTCATTCTGACACCTAATGTAACCAACTCTTGTTGCATCTCTAGGCCACATATTTGCTTCCACACAGATTTACAGAGATGCAAAGTTAAAAACACTCAACGTCAAATTCAAGGTCTGATTAAAGGGAAGTTTAAAAAAAAAATATCCAGAGCTGCTAAATGACAGTAAGTACCTGGGGACAGGTGACTTCTCCACCAGTATCCATGTGGCCAGTACCATGTTAAGTGTTACTTACAAGATATAATCTGTGAGAATGAAAATGAGCAAATAGGTGAAAGAGTCAGAGTGATTGTTTTCATTGTTGCTGCAACATTCCCTCTAGCTGTCACATCCTGCTCTGCTTTGTACCTGTCTTGTCTCTAGATAAGAGAAAGCAAACAGGAAATAAGGCAGTTATTTAGAAACGGCGGTCAGGGCCTGGGGTTTAGCTCAGTGGCAAAAGCACCTGGCAAGTGCTAGGTTGTGAGTTCAATCCCCAGCACACACACACACACACAAAAGAGTAGAAACAGCAAACAACTGCAATGGAGGAGGGGTTCCTGGACCAAGGGTTCTCAACCAAAATTTGAGGGCTTGTGGAGAAAAACAGAAAAGTTGTACTTAGTAACACTAAAAAGGAAAACTGGCCAACAGAAGTGAGGGAACTTTGCATCGAATTGCTTTTGAACATACCTATACGTGTATGTCTATGTATATAAAAAATAGTTAAGATAGTTATAGTACCGATTTCTCTGAGTTTGCTAAAGAGAAAGGTTTGTGCTGGTGTTGTTCGGACAATTGTATGCAGATATCTTGAGCTCTGGGTAAATGATTTGGGGATGACAGTGTGCAATGTATGTACCACTGTTGCCTCCTGATTGATGTGCTTTGAAATTTTGCTGTAGTTTTTTTCTTTCTTTCTTTCTTTTTAAATCTTTGAATAAAGTGGATTTGAAAACAGACAAACAGTTTTTGAGTTACATACTACTGTAAGTAGAGCTCTTACCTCTGAAGACTGGAGATTTGGTTGTTGTTTATTTGGTTAAATTGTAAACTACTGAGTTTCCCTCTTTCTTATTTTTCAGACAGGGTCTTACTATGTGTTCAGTTTGGCCTTGAACTCACTATGTAGCCCAGGCTGGCCTCAGTGCTAGTTTTCTGAGTGCTGGGATTAAAAGCCTGTACCACCACACCTGGCAAATAATGGGATTAGATGTCACATTTTTAATCACTGTGTAATTGTGTATTAGTATCCAAAACAAATAATCTTCAAGAATTTAATTTTTAGGATCTACATTCCAGTTATATCATGAATTATTCAAGAAAAAGTGCTTCATTGGACTTCTTTTCTTTCCATAAGGGTAAATTTAAAATAGAATGTCAATGTCTTAGTTATAATAAATTAATTAAATTAATTAAATAAATTAAATAAATTAAATTATAATAAATTAATTAAATAAAATTAGTTAAAACTAAGAGGAAAATCCCTGAAAGCATGCATATCTATCATCATTTTTAACTTAAATATGGTAAAAAAAATAGTCTATGAAGAACAGAAAACTTTATTGGAGAAGATTTGATAACCTCCAAATATCTCAGTCCTTTTGTGGCTTTCATTGCAAGCGATGGGTGTGAGGGCGCTCTGACTGCCATCACCCCAGTGATCACCAGGGTTGATTCAGGTGGTCTGGCTGGCTAGGCAGGTGCTGCCTTCCTCCCTCAGGGCTGTGGGTGTGTCCCTCCCCTGGGTACATGCTTGTTTGAAGAGGACAAACACCCCCATAGAGGAGGACCGTTTCCTTGGTCAAGGGTCTATGAGTAGCTGGGTTCCCCTGCTAGAACCTCCAAAGGTTTCAAGTGCAAGCAGAAGTCTATTTATTTTATTTTATTTTATTTTATTTTAATTTTTTTTTTTTTTTTTGGTACCGGGGATTGAACTCACGACCTCACACTTGCCAGGCAGGCTCTTAAGCCACTGAGCTAAATCCCCAGCCCGCAGAAGTCAATTTAGAGTCACACGTGAGCAGGTCAGTGACTGCAAAAGCAAGACAGTACCTGAAAGTGCTGTACTATTGTTACTGCGTGGTGGACTCCACAGGGAGATGTCAAACTTTTGTGTATAGCAATAAATCGATTCCAAGCGCATACCCAATGGCAATTGAAAAAGTTACATCTTTTGATAATTGCAGGCCAATGTGATGTGATCAAGGCAAGCCTATGCTGAGAAAAAAAAATGGTACAAACAGAAAGGTGGTACTAGGTGGTGCTAGTATAACAGAAATAAAAAGCACTGCACACAGCACACACCACACAACCAATCGGGCTTTTAGAATTCAAAGGCTATGCACCCCAGCCCACTGAGGTGAGATTGACAGAAATGATTGACAGGATGCTGTGTCATCTCAGGGGTTATCCACATACCAGCTTGTCCCAGAATTCACTCTGATCTTAATTACACATAGAAGGTGCAGGGCATATTCATGAACCCTTACTAGTGGGAGTATGGTAAAGGTCAGGTCAGAAGATTCAGTGCGCATGTGCTCTTGCCTAGGGTGTAAGGATTCCCTGGGTGTTGTTTTTATTCTCTACCTCTGTTAGGGTAATGGAAGGTGGAGCAGCCCTAGAGTGCTGTTTAAACTCAAATGGGTGGAGGGAGATGATTTCCTCAGCTCCATTGTTCTAACTGAGCTAGTAACTACTAAAATTATTGATGAAATATCTATAATATTTATTCTTTTTGTTCATTTTTAATTTTTTTTTTATTTTGAAGGTAGTAGAAATACAACAGAACAAGACAGAACAAAGCCAATTGAGACAGTGCAGTGACTTTGGTACAGAACTTCACAGCAGGTTACCAGGATAACAGTAATAGGTACCATAGTATCTCATTATCTTCACAATAGTTTTCTAGGCAATTAAGTATAGCCAAATCAAACCAAAGGCAGAACATTATAAAATCAATCAAAAGAGAATATTGAATAGAGTAAAGCAATTAATCATAATGAAAACAAAACTGAAAACAACACTTGCTTTCAAAGAGAAGATAGAGGAGACGCCCCATATTTGCTATGTTGCATACAGTCATCCTGCCGAGAGATGCCCAGACCTCTGTCCCCAGTTGCTAAGGTGGGGGAGAAGATTTGGGATGTTTGATTCCAAGCCCGAGCACCTGTAGTCTCAAGAGACACTACTGGGTCTCCTCCTGGCTCACGCCAGAGGAAGGGGCTTACCAAGAGGGCGGGCAAATTGCTTCTTTGTGCAGGTTCCTGGGTTCCACCATGGCCGAGGCCAGATCTCATCAATAATATTTAAATCCAATATTAGGTTTATTCTTGTATTCCAGAGCCATTCTTTGGCATTGATACCCATTTTTTACTCTTAATGAAATATTGATTTCAATTATTTTTTAATTTTCTTTTCTTTTGTTTTCTTGTTTTTCTTTTTTTTTGTTTTCTTTTTTTGAGACAAGGTCTTGCTATGTAAGACAGCAAGGCCAGTTCAAGCTGGCCTTGGACTTACTATGTAGTCCGGGCTGGCTTCAAATTCAAGTCAGTTCTCCCTCCTCATCCTCCTGAGTGCTGGGATTAAAAGAATGTGCTGCCATGCTTGGTGTGAAATACTGATTTTAGTTTATTGACCTTTACCAAAATGTACATTTGGTGTACTTGTGTTAGTGCTATGTACTTTATTTCCTTTTCTCTTTCTTTCTTTCCTTGGTCTTTTCTTTCTTTTTGGTTTTTTGAGACAAGGTCTCGTTACATAGTACAGGCTAGCTTTCAATTCATTATGTAGCCCAGGCTGGCCGTGAGCTTGGGGTGATCCTCCTGCCTCAGTCTCCTGAATGCTGGGATTACAGGCACACACCACCATGTCCAACTGTTCCATGTACTTGAAATTGTCTTCTTCAAGCTGATTCTCTGTTTGACTTTTACTTTGAGATTAGCTCATGCTGGTACATGTAGTTCAAGTTATTCAATTTCACCAGTTTAGTATGAATTGTCTGTTCAATTCATTTATCCCTTTTCTTGTTGATGTAAATGCAGTAGATTTTTAAATTTTTGGAATTGCAATGTTGCTATGTACTTTTGCATTTATTTCAATTCGTGAGTGCTTCTCTAATGTCTGTGTACATGGAACAAAGGGTACTTTCCAAAAATTGTGATTATGAACCTCAGGAAAAAGCAGAATCACGCCTTCCCATGAGTCAGCCAGTGCGCAGGCTGGGAAACCAGAAACTAGATGCTTGTATTGTTTGGCTGATGCTGCAGGCCTGGGGCTGGTGGTCTGGACATCTACTTGGAGGATGGCAGGGTGCATTGTGTCCACCGTGGGGGATATCCCCTGGCTTGTTTTTGAAATCCAATGTTTCATTTTACTGTTCTGTTTTATTCCTATGTCTGGTAACTTGAGCAACTATTTTGAAGATAACAGCGTGCAGTTATCACAACCATTGTTAAATTCCTATCATCTTGTTTTGAAAACCTATATAGCTGTTTTTTCTTTTGTTGTTGTCATTTTGCTTTTGCTGTTATTGCTTTTTAGGTTTGTTTGCTTCTTGATTTTTCTGTTTTTCTTTTTTTTCTCTTTAAAATAAAAAAAAAATGTAATTGTGCTTCCCCTACAAGTGAGATAGGACAGCATGGCTTAGACTGACTGGGAAGAGAGATGTGGTGGGATCCTGGAATCTACTCTGCATTACCTCTCGGGATCCCATAAATAGCCATTCTCACAGATTCCTGCAAGGTATGGATGGCGTAAAAGGACACAGATACACTTGAAAGGGAAAAACTGTACAAGAGAAATTGTTCTTTTCAAAACTTTTTTCTTTGGAAACTGTCTAGCTCTGTAACTGCTTCGTGGCTTTATAATTACTTTCTTGACCCCTGTAATCTGGAGAACATGCAGGATGCCTGACTGTACCAAGCTTCATAACCAATAATCTAGCCTTGTAACTGATGGTCATTAATCTAGCCTTGTAAACCACGATCGCACCCTGCTAGCTAATCAGAACTGCCAGGCCCTTCTGTCTCGCCTTTGAAATTCCTGCTTGTGCATCATATAAAAGCCCTAGACCACCAGAGATCAGAGTCTGATATTTTGGAAGTGACCCCAGTCAGTGCTCATCAGTGTAAAATAAATCTGCCTCCAAGTCTTGAGTGTCGTTTCATTTGCCTTAGCAGCATGAAGAACTTGCCATGGTGGTTTGCCTCGTGGCATCCTGCATGTGTTCCTGAGAGTGTATTTCTTTTCTTTGTTTTTTCAGTCCAACTCCACTCCACAGAGCCAGTTTTTTCCCTTACCCTCTAATTTTACTTTTTCAAATAAACTTTATCACCATTTTTTGCTTGTCTTATTCAATTCATTGTTCTAGAAGAGAAGAACCTAGAAGCCAAAGAAGAAACCTAGAAGCAGCCCAAAGCATGGTAATACAAGGACTTACCCATTTTTATGTACTCAAAATATCGTGTTTGACTGATGATTTCTAAATCTATAACTCCAGCCTTGTCCTGTCTCCTAGGCATGAGACTTCTATCATCATCTGGCTTGTAAATAGTCTATTAAGTAGAAACTTAGAAATAACACTGCCACTATAGACTTATCCTGTCCAAAATATAGCATGTATCTCCACCCAAACCTTCTCCATAGAAGGTGCATATCAGTGCTATTGGTATAAAAATCTTGGGCATATAAAACCATTCTTACAAAAATGAGTGTCATGTATTTTTCAATTTATTTCTAACTTAGACAGCTTTCTTCTTATAAAAACCTGTATGTCCCTATGCAGACATCATACACAAATATATGACTTTAGTATCCTGTGAATATGAAATAGTCTGGACTTTACAGCATGCTCTAAAGCAGGGATTTATAAGCATTTTTTATAACAGGCTGGACAATTGGCTTTACAGGTTTCACAGTGTCCGTTGCAGCTACTCCTCCTGGCTATTTTAGCACAAACACAGGGACATAAAATATCTGTTGGAGACCACAAATTCACAGTGACTGGTCTTGCATATTTCCCTATGGGATAAAAGGAAGAATTGGGATTATTGGTACCACCCATCTGAGATTTCTCATCGACTCTTCTAAGCATAAGATCATCTATACCTTCTTACGTCATCACAGGATTATACTCCTGGTCAAGATACTTCTGAACATAAGATTAT
>PVJX010042649.1:0-14051 GCA_004027295.1 Dolichotis patagonum | reverse complement strand
GCAGCCATTGCTGATTTAATATCTTCTTCCTTAGAAGTGCTACCATGCTTCTACTCTGCTATACCATCGGTTCTATCATGTTGTGTCTTATTGGGATTTTAATATATGTGATAGTATAAACAAATCTTTTTATTGAAAATGAGATATTATAGTAGCCATTGATCATAGTTATTTGGTTCAGAATGTCCTGTAATTCTTTCATTCTTTGAATGGTTTTATACTATTTTGTTATGTTTGATATTATTGTAGTTGAAACAATGCTCAACTATAGCAGAGAAAGATATATTTTGATAGTTACTATTAATGTCTGGTTGTCTTATTGTAAAGTATTGTGTTGCTTATGTTGTTCTGTTCTGGTCTGCTTTGTTCTACCCTCTTTTGTTTTATTCTCTTTAAAATAAAAAAAATTGTTGTCTTGTGTATAATTTTCATACTTATTTTGTGTGTCTTTTACATATGAGGATTCCTATCCTTTGATTGGAGAATTCAACCTATTAGAAGTATAATTACTGTTATACTATTGTATTATAAAGTTAATGTACATTTTTAATGGATACCACTAATTTATTCAGTATGCTTGTGATACAGTATTCTATTGTAAAAATACATCAAAATTTATTCATCCTTTTGTAGATGGACATTTTGGCTGTTTCCAGTTTTGGGTTAATACAAATAATATTTCTGTGAGCATTATATACACATATCCATAAACATTTGGCTTGCACATGTTTTTCCTGGGTGAATTTTTCTAGATAATACCAAGCTATTTTTAAGTGATTATGTCTACTTATGTACTGGCATCACTGTTTCAGAGTTTCTTTTCTTTGTACCCTTAACAATATTTGTTATTATTGGGGCTGGGGGTTTAGCTCAGTGGTGTAAGTGACTGCTTGGCAAGTGCAAGGTCTCAAGTTCAATCTCCAGTACCAACAAATCAAAAATACAATATTTGTTATTGTCAAAAATTTTAAGTTTTTCCTCTTTGGGTTTTATAATGGTAACTGATTCTTATAGTTCTGTGATATCAAATGTTTATTTGTCATTTGTATATTTTTCATAAAGAATCTTTTCTGGTCTTTTTCCTGTCTACCATGTATTAGCCAAATAACTTAATGAGAGATGACTCACTTCCTTTTTTAAAATAAGCTTAATAAAATCTCTCACTTTAACATCTTAGCATAATCGTCTCAATTGCCAATGCTACATCTGTCCAACATTGGAAACTACCTTTGTCTATATCATCTTCTGTGAACAGTAATTCTGAAATGTCAACTTCAGGGAATTAAGAAATGCCTAGATTAGTGGATTCCACTCTTGAATGGGTCTGGGTGGGTCATGAAGGAATGGCTATAGGTACTGTATGTGGTCTCTCCCTGATTCCTCTATGGCACTGTTCTCTGCTCCCTGGCTATTGTGAACTATACTGAGCAGCTTTGCACTGCTATGCTTACATAATTCATGGCTTGGAGCCAGATGACAATGGCTGAATACCTCCAAACCATGCCAAGCAGAAACCTCCTCCTTTAAGTTGTGAGTGCTGGATATTGTGTCTATTATTTGAAAGGCAACTGATATGCCTTTCCTATACAGCTCCAAATTACTAGAAGTCAAAGAGGAGCTGGCTTGAGATTTGGATACTACAAATGAAGCAGAGCTACCTTGACAGGTTGAAGGTGGCAAACTCAGTGATGGACAGACACAGAGTTGTTGGGGGGCGGGTCACAGAATGTCGTCTGTTCTCACTGTGCACTCAGTGACTACTGGCTCTGCTGATCCATAGTGACACCAGGCTCCCTGTGAGTTACTTAGCTTCATCACACAACAGTGAATAAGTTGCTCTACAGCAGCAAATTCCCAGAATAGGCACTTTCAGCAAAGAAATGGAGCCCAGGAATCTCCATGACTGATGCGTTCCCCTCAGGTTCTCCCTTCTCCACTTGAGCCACCACGCGGGTCTGACAGGATTAATAATTATTTTCTTGGATCCTCTTATTTTAGACCTTTGCTTTCCCAGCTTCTACCACATTTGTATAAATCTAATTTCTATACAAGCCTTTTATTTCTATAATACTTTCAGTGGCTGTGGCAACCCTGATTTAACTCTAACTGACACAATAGTTTTGACAGTGAAACATGGAAAGATTCTTTAAAAGCTCCAAATTGCTATTTAATTATTGGACTGAGCCAAGTAGTGCATTTCTGTGTTTCTGGCAGATCAGGTGACATTTGAGTTGGTGAAGAAAGCAAGCCAGCTTGTGCTGCTATGGGCAGTATGTTTCATGGAAACATTTTATTCTGTCATTTGTCTGACTAGTAAATTTGTTTGTTATCACATAGATGCCAAAATACTCCATCTAGCTTTACTTTTTAATTAGACTGCTTATAATAAAGTGACTGTAAAATAGACTTATAGATTCTGTGAAACACATGCTGGGCATCATAAAATAATACTTAAAATGCAGAGTTTCAGGTGAAGATCAATGGTAGAGTACTTTGATAACATGTTCAATACCCTGGGTTCAACACCAGTATGACACCAGTACAGTAATAATCCGGAAGCACAAATCAAGAATAACTGAAAAGATACAGGGATACAGGCCAAAGGTAAAAATGAATTTTATACATTTGGGACAATTCTTTATTACAAATGGTTCATTTTTGGCTACCTTTGTGATTCATTAAGGTTGAACTTGATACAGATCATTTTCAAAGTTTGTCACAGACTCAAACATTGTTGATATTATTTGTGGTGATTTTCCTTAGGCTACTACACTAACATATCTTTACAAATATAATAGTGTTCTTGTTAATATAGCAATAACTGGTGAGCCAAATAATGGATTTCAGCAGCTAATTTCATTATTTAATGGTCAGAATAACAATAATAGTACTTTCAAGCCATTAAAGATTTCACGACTAACACTTTTGCCATGACTATGATTATCTCTTGAGTTATCTCCAGGAAGCATAGAAAAGATCTTGTGAGCAGAATTATGATCAAAAGATTGCTGAGATATTGGTAGTCAGGAGAGGGTACTAAGTTGCACAATATCATTCTTTTAAAAGTTAATCATTCTAAATGAAAATTTGTTATTAAGTTCCTTCAGGATAATTTCCATTTTCTAGTATCTTGTTTCTTCTCACCCCTATTAACTTCTCAGTTAAATAATGTTTAGGCAAGACCATGATATATACTCCTTGGCTGGTTCCAGTACAGTTCTATCACCAGAAAGTTTATGATACAGCAGACCAGTGAGAACTACATAATTATACCAATTTAAAGAAAAAGATAAGCCATAAAAAATGAACAAAGAGAAAAAGTAAGAGATATGACTGACATGGCTTGGAGATTAATTGAGTGTTTCCTCCCCCAGCCTTTTTGTGGTATAATAAACAAATAAAAATTGTGTTTATTCAAGGCCCATAATTTTATGAACTGCTATCAGTTACATTATGTAATGATTACTATAATTAAGTTAATTAGTAAATTATTACCATCTAGTTAATTCACATATGTGCACCTTATCATTTGCTTAGACAAATAGAATTTAGAAAAAATTCCACAGTGGTACTAGGTTTTATAACTCTCTTTATTTAGAAGCAAATGATTGTCATTAATGGAATTTTACTACCTGGGAAAAGAGATGAACTTTGAAATATAGAAGTACAGAGACTTTGGATATGTTGGGATTTCAATCGGTATTCACTCAAGTGATAATTTTGGAACTTCCTGGTACTTAAAAAAGTATGTACTTAGTTTAAGAGAAAAGACAAGATAGAAGATATAAATTTATAGCCATTTGGGGAAATCAGTTTTATACAGAATCTGTATATGGAATTTACATTCATTGTGAGGAGTTGGCACATGTAAACCTTTTTCCTTCCCTTTCCCTTTCCTTATTCTCCCTGCTCCATCTCTTTATTTTCTCTGGATACTCACATTATCTGAACATTCTCTATCTTCTTAAAATTAGTTTCCTTTGTTTACAGAGATAGCTTAGCTGGCAACTTTTCTTTCTATTTTTTGAGAACTGTTAGTTCTTTTTTTTGTTGACTGTTTTCTTGTCCCTTAACTCTCATTGTTAATTTCCATTTGTATTAGTATGCATTTGCAGTACATAATGAGTGCATTCATTGTGGGGAATTGGTGCATGTACATAATATATCTCAATTCTTTATTCCCCTTTTCCCCCACCCCCATTTTAAAATTTATTTATTTAATTTTAATGAGAGCCCCCAAAACACAAAAACAAACAAGAGAAACATACAACAACAACAAACCCCAAAATAACAGTGATATAGGATTTCAAGACAAGATGATAGAGATTTAACAACTGTTATATTGCACATTGTTATCATCAAAAGAGTTGCCAGATTCTCAGATACAGGCATGCAAAACTGATCAAACAAGAGAAACACTTACTGTTCCTTTCCTTGACCTAGTAGAATTAGTAGAGCAATTATCTTACCCATATTTATATTTATATTTATATTTATATTTATATTTAGTTACTTTTCCTTTCCTTCCTTTCTCCTTTCCAACACCACAGTTGTTCTTTGCCTTTGAGCAGTTTCTTTTCCTTTCACAATACCTATTGTACCTTTTGGATCTTACTCTTTTGGTTTCTTACACTAGGGAGACAATACAATGTTTACATATGAGAGTATATACAGAATTTTTAGCAGGCTTAAAATTAGTAGAAATTGCTTTATGGTACAATATAGAAATGGGCTCTTATTGTGTACTCTAATAATTTGATAATCCTTTGCTATGGAGAACCGAAATGTTAAGTAGTCTATTACAGGTGGTCAGAATACCTGTAAGTTAAAGAAAATTTGAAGCTTTGGAAATTAATGACCATTGGATGATGATTAGAAAATATCACCAGTAGAAAGTAGGAAAAATATAACAAAATCTTGAAAGCAAGGAAATAAAGATAACAAAATAAATAAGATCCCCAATTCAAATGGGTGAGTATAGAAAGTACAACTATAACTACTAGTATTAAAAATTATTTTCAGCAGTTTCTTGGTGATGTTTCTGTTCTATTTTTATTTCTGTGTCCTTGTGTTGTGAATTAAATTGTGTCTGTCCCAAAAATGAGTTTAATTCTAACTCCTAGGACAGTTGAAAGAGGCTTCATTTAGAAGTGGCTTTTGAGGTGTAATCAAGTTAAAATGAGATCTATTTGGACCCTAACACAAAATGACTGATGTCATTATAAGAAGAGGAAAATGCCATATGACAATGAAGACACACAAGGAGAGTGCCACAGAATGATGGAGGAAGGATATGAAGCCATGTAGGTACAAGCTGACTTGCATAAGAATTTGATGGTTACCACCAGAAGCTAAGAGAAGTGGCAAGAAGAAATTATTTCAACAATATTAGGGAAACCATGACCTTGATGATGACTTTTGACTTCTAATATCCTGAACTGTAAATGAATTAAATTGCTGATATCCAGGTTTTGGTGCTTCATTGTGACAGCCCTAGGAAACTAATATGTCTTATTTCTCTCTTATTTATACTATCTCTTCATTTAATCAATATAAATTTATTAAACGCCAACATTCCATGTCACTCTACTTCTTCATTTCCCAGCTTTCAGGATTGCCCACTCAAGATGATTCTTGGCATTTAAAAGATTAATAAACAGGAACACTATGGCACAAGCTACTTTGCTTGATCTTTTTTCTCTCTATTGTATTAAAGGAGCTCCCAGTAGTGTCATTTTTGACAAAGCATGATACATATAGATGAATATTTTTCAACATTTATGGGTTCTTAGCTCAAAGGTGTTTTAAAAGTGTCAAGTTTCTACAGAGTCCTTAGATGAATGGTATGCATGATGCTGGGCCTGAAGGCTTGTTTGTACTAAAAGTGATAAGTCCAACACTCTGAAATATCACTACCTTGGGACTAGAGTTGGAAGGTATGAAAGGCTTCTTAGGGGAATGATGAAATCTGACAAACCCTAAAATTCTTCAAAAAATTCTCATAGGTGAACTGTATCTTTTCCAGAAAGAATAATGTACAGCTAGTGGGACGCGAGTGTGTTGGCTGCATGAATAATGTTGACTATATAAAGCTGTTGCAGTTGGTTTTCCGGTGGTAAAGATATACACCTTGCATGTTTTAACTTATTTCCATGGTGGTATCAAAAGTACTAGACAAAGTTTTCTCCAGAAACTGAATTTGTTGTCTGTATGTCATGTCCTATGACAGGGCTAACAAAATAATTATAATGTGAAAATGCTAGCTTTGAAAACATTTTATTTAAACTCTCAAAGTGATAGGAACCATCTCCATATGATGCCATAAAAATTAAATCAGAAAATTTAGGCAGAAATGTACTTTTAAGTCTTTTTTTTGGGGGGGTTAGGTTTTCCTCTGAAATACTCCTATTTTTTTATTTATGACCACATTGGTCAATTTGTATGTCTTATTAGAAGGATTGAGAATTAAGAGAAAAGCAGTAATATTTCTCAGGCATTAAAAATTCAAATGAAATAAAATTTGTCTTTTTGGTATCATTTTGTTGAAAGTCTCTTTGATGTCTACTGAACTCTATATTTTTGGACAATTCAGCAATATAATTAACATATTACTTCTTGATATCATTTCGATGAGTCAAAGCTACCCAGTACAATTTGTTAGACACACATGTCTTTTCAGAATTGAAATTACAAAGATACACATGCCAAGTCTGCATTACACTGAAAGAAACAGTGTAATAGTGTTTCACATTTTTGATTTCAGAATCTATTGTGTTTACTTGGAGTCAAATGCTGTTTCAACATCTTGGTATAAGAAACCAGACAGTATTTAATCTGTTTTCTACGATAAGGTAGAAGGTACAAGTCTTGAATGTGGAAGAAAAAAATCTTAGTTCTTTAAAAAGTAAGTCATGAACCTTGAGAACATAATACTGTGAAACAAATCAGACACACAAGCTTAAATATTACTTGGTTTCTTTTACATGAAAAATTCAAAGTATAAATACAGAGCAAAATAAAAGACAAAGGAATCAGGGATACATACCTTTCTCAAAGGAGAGAGGAACCATGAGATAGATGGGGGACGTGGAGGAAGGGGAGGCAAAGGGGATGAGAAAAGGGATTAAGATGTGTTATGTACATGTGCTAATTCCCCACTAGGAATGTAACATTATGTGCTACCAATATGGACTAATAAAATCACATCAATCAGTCAATCACACACAAAAACATTTTTTTAAAAAGTCATGTAGTGGTCAATTGATTCCCCTAAACAAAAAGAATTAGCTCATTTTATTCTGAAGCCCAAAAGCCTTCCAAATTGTTCCAGTGAGGACTTAGTGAAACTTGAAGTAATGGCACATTATGAATCAGAACAAACAGGGAGAGATGTATTGTTAGATGCTGATAGACAAATACTTCTTAAAGATGTGACTGGATTCTTTCCAGTATGGACCCTTGAACTGCCCAGATTAGAATGCAGCATTAGAGGAATGGAGATATGGTTATTATTAAAGATTGATACAGTGATAGGACAAGTTATATAAAAGGTACAATTAAAATATGGTAAATGTTTAAATTAAGAAAAAAAATAATAGGAGACACATTGCAAAGAAAGGGATAAATGTATTAAAACAAGGGGAATACTCCGAGTGAGGTTAATGACATTATATTTTGCTGAAATAATACTTTTATTTAAACATTCACTACTTTTGACATGACATACATGTTCATAGACAGGTGGGAAGAACTTTAAGATTGGTAAGACCTATTTGGCTATTGAGGAAGTACTTTCACTGTTGCCTCAATGCTAGTATTGATTGTGACCCTAATGGAACTGTTTATATATGTAAGTTAAAAAAAGCCTTCATAAGAAAGGGATTTGAAAATATTGTGAGCATAGGGAATGTGTGTCCATCAGAGTCAAGGTCTAATAAGTAGGAATCAAATAAATTTCTGAGGTCTTCAAAGTGATTCAGAATAACAGCTGATTAGTTGGTCTTCCATGTGGTGATGATGACAAAAAGTTCATTAATATATAGCTGGATTTTAACTCTCACATTTTGACAATACCTTTGACTGTAACTGATATTTGGCAATATGGTGAGTGAAAAGGAAGCATATACCCATGTCAGATATCATTCCTTAATTATGAAAATTTTTCTAGTGAAGCTAATGTGGTTTTTTAGGCTGCTACTAAAAACCATTAGCACTGGGACTTATGGTAAACCTATTTTATTTCTTGTCTTAAGGTGTTCACAGGCTAACACATGCAATAAGGCAGGAGTGGGGAACATCACAAAAGAGTTCATCCTTTGGTCTACAACTACTTAATTCTCTTAAAATATATTTATTAACTATCCACAAAGCATAAAATTATACATATGTGTGATGATATTTTGACACATGGATCTATTCAATACATAAATCTTCCAATTGAAGTAAAATTAATATCCTATATGTGTGAGCTTTGTCTTGGCCATAATCCTAACAAGAAAGAGATGGTGTACTCAAAGTGTTAGTTGGAGAAAGAGTAAGGAGACAGTTTGTGGAGATATGGCCAGGCTAAGGGTACTAACAGCAGATGGAAAAGTACTTTACAACTACTAGTGCTGTTACTACCTGTATGTCTACAGGGGCAAAGAAATGAAGGTACTGGAACTTGATGAAAGCTAGAGCAGTGGATGAGAGGGTCACCTAATTACTATGGAAAGAGGAACAAGCCACTGTTCAAACCACAACCTGGCAGGAAAGTTGTGAGGGGTAGAAACATCTGCCATCTCCTCCTTCCTGCTTCTTATCTCCTCCTGTTTCCTTATTGAAGCCATCAGAAAAGTTGCTGGAGGGCACCAGAGAGCCTGGAAATACATTCCAAACAGGTTAGCATCGTGAGGCACAGAGTAAAGAAAGAAGTCAGAAACTGGAGCTGGAGGGAACAGATGAGAACAAGCGTTTCAAACTCCATTCCAGAAGCCTACACTATCAATCCAAGGATAGCTAACACCAGATTTCAGACAATTCAAATTAGAATTGAAGGAAAAGTAGATTGAAGTTCATCTCATAAGCATGGCATTTGGGGCTCTTTGAAACTGATCCCCAACTTTTTTTCTAATCCTACACGCTAGGGTTCTCCACATAATCTTTGCTCTAAGCACAATGATCCATTTTCAACTATCCCCCAAGCTGTTCATTTATTTCTGTTTCAGTATCTTTGGTGCCATTTTTCCTATCTGAAATATTATTGCATTTTCTCCAGTTAAATTCAGTTTATGTTTTGAAACTAACTAGCTGAGGTCTTAAATCCTTTGAAAGGATTTCTTTTTTCTATCCAGCAGGCAATTATGCCTTTGAAATTCCGTAGCACTCAAAGTCTGTCATTCATTTAGAGTACATTTTATACTGTCTGCTAGTTGTTTCCTTTAATCTATCCTATTCTTTAATCTTTACTCTATCTCTCCCTTTGGATCATCCCTAATATGTCTCATCCTGCACACTAATTTTAATGACCCAGAAGGATTTTGAGGTTGTTCTGCAGGTCAGGAGCATATTGTCCTCAAATTGAAATGTCCACACTGGCCCATAAGTGAGCCACACATTTTTGCCATTTCTGAATTAGACACAAGCTCTTAGAGGGTGATAATGTGATTTAACTGATGGCTGCCTACCATATCTAGCATAGTGCTTTGAATAAAGTTCATCTATAAAAAAATTTGTTAATTCATTGTTTTGGTTATCTAACCACTTCTACAAAAGAAGGAGCTCGTGTCTGTGAAAGCTGTTGAACGCCAAAAGAGAAACTTCATTCCTTTGCCTTTCTTCTTTTAGAACATTTTTTGATACCACTGAGCCATATCAGAGTTGAGGAATGTGCAGCTAAAGATTGAATTTGCTCTCAAACTATCTTCCTTGTCATAGTGAAATAAAACACTAATGCTGAGGTCAGAAGAGCAAAGCGAAATAAAATGACGGCTGGGCAATAGAAAGGGAGAGACCTGTGAGTGGCTCATTACCATAAGGTTGCTTCTAAAAAGCTGGCTCATTGATTTAATGATCATACTATACACACTGAGCTGCTGAATGTTCACTGCAGTTAAAAAAGAGATTTGTCCTCATCAAAGAAGAGGAGAAAGCAATTGCAGCACACAATTTGTAAGCCAAATTTTGAGTTGTAAAATTCAAAATGATTCATTATCTATGCCCTTTTGCTTTTGGCCTGATCTTTCCTTAAAATGTAAGCCCATGCATTCTTAGAACTCCCTTTTGTCCATCTTCAATCTTACCTGTCTCTTGCATGAATTGTTCACCAGAATTTAGGTTCTTCCAGAGCCCTAGCAATAATTTTTGGTTACCAGACTGCTGCTAGGACTGGTATTTTGTGGTCAGCAGTAATTGCTGTCTATAAAATTTATTAACATTTCTTGCTTAAATCTAGGGTTTTTTTTTTCCAAAAAAAATTCTTGGTATTAGAATTGAGAGATAAATACTTAAAGGATTTGCATTTTTAGCCCATGTCCAAATAAATGACATAAAAAATGTGTTCTAATGGATTCAAAGAAGAATGTAATCTCAGTTTATTTTTTGGCGAGCCAGGTGTCAAGGGCAAAAGTACACTGCTATGGATTAAGAATGGTCCTTCTGTTACACTGACACTTTTAATCTATCCTATTCTTTAATCTTTCCAAAAATTTCTTTTCCAACAATTTCTGCTCAAGTGAAAAATGCTGAGTAAGGCTTGTATACCAAATCCCAGAGGGAGAATTTAGACTACCATCATGATTACCTGTGCACACCCCCACACACACAAATAGTATGTGTGTGGGCATGTGCATAATAGGTCAGCTTTTGCTATTAATGACGAACATGTGGCTGGACTATTTGCCACAATCAAAATTGAAAACTTAGGACTCTTGACACCTCTCATCAATTTGATCTTTCCCATTTCCTCAAGTTAATGAGGGTGATGATTTTATTTGACACTAAAATATTTAGGAAATGCTTTAATTTAACAAAGTGACAAGATAAATTGGGGTTAAGCTAGAAAAAGAATGTGGTCCATTAATGAGAACAAATGTATTTCTAAGAAGCCTAAACACAGCTCATCTTGTCCCTATGTGTATTTCTATAAAAATGCCCTATAATCATGTTTAAAAGCATAAAATATTGCAGAAAATTTGAACTGAAACTTCTTAAGGAATTTTATGTTTCTATGAAAGATGTCTTTTTGCTACTTCTCTCTGATTTGAATATGAAGCCAATTTCACTTCTCTCAACCAAGGTATTTACTAGCCTCAATAAAACTTATTAACAATAGCTACAAAAAACTTGTAACTTTATAAAAATCTGGGCATCAGAATCTTGTGATTATGATCTGATGTTTGTCCTTGAGAAAGGGAGATTCATTATAACTTTTATCTAGGTTTATCATCTTAGCTCTTGGTCATAACTGGATGTGACAATAATTCACATTTTGTTTGGGGGATAACAATGTCAACTGTTTTCTTTGTGTCTTGAAACAAGGACATTTTTCCTATGAGAGAGCTACTAATCCTACTTCCTGGTCTATTCCACAGTTGAGTTGAATATCTAAAACTCTAAAACAAGTTTAGCTTTTTGAGCATACATAGAAAAAGAATAATGTGTAATAGCATTTGAATGACTCTGAGGATAAAACAAGTTTCTTATAGCAGATTTTTTTAACCCTCATTTTTCTTTCTTGGAAAGCATTGTCTACATTTAAACTTGAAATAGGGTCAACGTAACTTTGTAAACATTCATTTACTCACATTCTAAATAATTATTTGGAGACTACTACATGTTATTTATTATAAGGTCATATAGAGCAATAAGTCATGTTACCTGCATTTGAAAATTTTATTAACTGGTAGAAAAATCAAGATACATATGTATATATACATACATATCTTCCTACACACAGATATTACAAGGCCAAAATAATATCATATAGTACACTATGATAATAAAGAGAAATGATGGATTGTTTGTAATAGTAAAAGACAATGTATTAAAATACTATCAAGTGTTAATGCTTTTCTTATTCTGTTCCTTGAAGGTGGCTTTTAGTGACTTTTGTGAAGTCTTAGTGAAGTCTTGTGTGTAGGGCTTGCTGTATTTTCCCATCTGCTTGATTTTACCCTCTAGCTTGAGCTCATTAAGAGATGATGCTGAACATCTTTGTGTTAATGAGGAAAGAGCAAGTAATTTTTTCAAAGCAAAAATAAACAGTTGGAGATTAGAGCAGGAGAGAAACTGGGAGTTAGACTATGTTAGTGTGATTCTCTCCAGGGATGCTGGGACCTCAGAAGGGACATTTGTGTGTATAGTTTATTTAAGGAGACAAGAATACAAGAATTGAAGTTCTGGTCTTGGTAAAGATTCCTGGATTCTACACAAACAGAGAAGCTGAACCATCTCATCTATAGGAGACAGCTGGGCCAGCCAGTGGGCCACAAAATAGATAGCCTATGGGTCTGATTTGATTTAAAGGAAATGATATAAGCTTGTGGACACAATTTTATATCTGCAACACATAGAGCTTGACGCGGTTTTTCTGTCAGTCCTTGTCCAGACTACATCTGCCTCATGGTCTACTTGCAATTCATTATAATGGAGCAACACAGTTTGAGACAACTGCTGGAACTGTGATTGGTGTTCAGGAGAGAATAAAGCTTCAGTGGAGACACTGATTTGGATTAGACCATGGATTATGATGAGAATGGTATTGAAAACCCTTAGAAAATTCCCCACTTTTGGCAAGAAGAAGGAAAAGAGGGAAAATATACATTTCAATGCTTTGTAAATAAGATTCATATTTCTTTTACTCACAGAATAGCTAAAAAGGAAGATCACAAAAGATGACCTTTAGAATACCTATGTTGACTTTGTCATCTGAAAAAGAGAATGTATATCTGACAGTCATAGTTGCAGAATCCGATGGCTTGGGTTTGACAGCAGACCACAGACATTCCCAGAAATGGCACGGGATACCAAACCAAGACTGGGCAACCCTGGAGCATATATGAGTTCATGATCCATCATACTCTCAAGGAAAAAGAAAGGAAAAGCCAATGTTTTGTTTGAATATTTGTGTATTTTGAAATAAGGTTTGAGCTTTTTTGAGAATGTGTCAGGTAAATGTTCTAAGTGCCCATTAGACTAAACTTGGAAAACTGGTAAGAGAAAGTTCCACCCTCAGAATTTTTAGATCTGGATATGTGGACCTAGGCCTTGACTATTCCTCCAAACCTACCTACTAATATTCTATCCAACTATGGCAATATCCTTGCTACTTTAGGGCCTTTGAATATTCCTTTCCTTCAGTTTGAAATGTTCCTTTTTTTCTACTCTACTTTCACCAAATATCTACTAGAACTTACAATTTAGTTATACAAAAATGTACAAAATTTAATTCCCAGAGACTTGATAAGGTGCTGTTACACATTGTAATTACACATTATGTATTTGTGTTGTACTTATCATAATGCAATTAAAATTCTAGTAATCTTTTTTGTTAGATTCCAAGTTCCACCAGCTCAAGCACTATGTACTAGTTATCTCTGAATCCTCAGTATCTAGCTTAGTCTTAGTCAAAAGTACATGTTTAATAACTATTTCTTGAGTGAATGAATGAAAGAAATGAAACTAAAACAGGTATGACATAGGAAATTCTGGGAAATAGGACTCAAGAGATAGGTTGTAATAAGACTGTAGAGTTCTAAATATTGGCTAGTGAAACCTGGCCTTTTTCTAGGTCATGATGAACTCTTGAAAGTTTTCAGAGCACAACAAATTCTACATATATTCAAAAATTGGTAGGATGGTTGGTCTCCATAAATTTTCTTTTTTTTTTTTTTAATTTGAAAGAGAATAAAACAAAAGGGGGCAGTACAGAGCAGATCAGAACAGGACAACATAGGCAACACAGTACTTTACATTAAGTCAACTGGACATCAACAGTAGCTAACACCATATCTCTTACTCTGCTATAGTTGAGCATAGTTTCAAATACAATAATATCAAACATAACACAATAG
>PVJX010042648.1:0-14047 GCA_004027295.1 Dolichotis patagonum | reverse complement strand
AAATTGTGCTGCTATAAACATGGGTGCACATATATCACTGTGGTATGATGTTTTCAGTTCTTCTGGAAATATGCCTAGAAGCGGAATAGCTGGGTCAAATGGGACTTCCATACCCAGCTTTTTGAGGAATCTCCAGATTGACCTCCACAGTGGTTGCACCAGTCTACACTCCCACCAACAGTGTAGAAGAGTTCCTTTTACCCCACAGCCTCTCCAGCACTTGTTGTTGGTAGTGTTTTCTATCTTTTACCTTTTACCCCACAGCCTCTCCAACACTTGTTGTTGGTAGTGTTTTCTATCTTGGCCATTCTTTCTGGAGTGAGATGGAATCTCAGTGTGGTTTTAATTTGCATTTCTCTCATGACTAATGATGAAAGATTCTTAATCTGATAAAAAACCATTTAAGACAAACCAATGACCAACATCATTAAATAAGAAGCTCAAAGATTTCCTTGTAAAAACCAGAAACAACACAAGGATGTCTGCTATTACCACTCCTATTCAATATAGTTCTTGAAACATTAGTCAGAGCAATCAGGCAAGAGAAAAAAAAAGGATATATATATAGGAAAAGAAAAGTCAAATTATCATTTTCACATGACATGATCCTCTACACAGAAGATTCAAAAGTGCCGCTGAAAGACTCCTAGAATTAATATCCAAATTCAGCACTAGAGCAGCCAACTTTGTGCTACAAAAGTCAACATGCAGGGTCAGGGATTTAGCTCAGTGGCCTAAGCACTTGCATGGCAAGCACAAGGTTGTGAGTTCGATCCCCAGTACCAAAAAAAAAAAAAAAAAAAAAAGTCAACATGCAAAACTCAATAGCATTCCTGTATACCAATAATAGAGCCACTGAGAAAGAAATTAGGGAGACAGTATCATTCACAAAAGCATAAAAAAAACCCAAATACTTAGGAATTAACCCAAGGAATTAAAAGACCTCTATAACAAAAACAGTACTCTGAAAAACAAGATTGAAGAGGGTATCAGAAATAGAAAGATATTCCTTGTTCCAGGATAATCAAAATTAGTATTTGCAAAATGGCCATACTTCCAAAATTGATTTACGGATTTCATGCAATCCCTATCAAAATACCAACAGCATTCCTCACAGAACAAGAGAAAACAATCCTAAAATTCACATAGAACCAAGAGAACTAGAATAGCAACACCAATCTTGGGCAACAATAGCAAGGCAGGGAACGTTACAATCCCAGACTTCAAGTTATACTACAAAGCTACAGTAATAAAAAACAGCATAGGTTCTGCAAAAAATAATCCAAAACAAAAAAAAAAAAACAATATGTGGATCAATGAGACAGAGCAGGGGATGTAGACACCAATCAAGGCACAATCAGCTATCTGATCTTTGACAAAGAAGGCAAAAACTTACACTGGAAGAAAGACAGCCTCTTAAGCTAGCCATAGTGGTACACACCTGTAATCCCAGGATTGCTGAGAGTGAGCCCCACCTAAGCTACATGGTTCAAGACTTTTCTGGACTGAAGTGAGACTGGTCTCAGAACAAACAAAACAAAACAATACCCTCTTTTGAAATGGTGCTGGAAAAACTGGCTGTCCACTGGTAGAAAATAGAACCTAAACTCATATCTATCACGATGTAAATGTGTAAATGTGTAAACACATTTGACCTAAACTAAAACACATTAGACTTAAACTAAAACATTTGACCATTTTGAGTTTAATCAAAATGGTCAAATATCCAAATGTTAAAACAGAATAATGTGCTAGAAGATAAAATAGGTAAAATGTCCGAAGATATATGTTGTAGTCACAGTTTGCAAGGGAAGAGAATACAGGACACATAATTTGCAGGATTATTTTATAATATTCACCCTGAGTCAAATGCTAAATAATGTGGGAGATCTGTCCATGCACTAGACTCAAAGGGCTTGGATCCCACAGCAATGTCCTGCACAAGTCCGGCTGAAGACCTAGAGCCCATGGCAATGTCCTCCATGAGTCCAGCTGGAGGCCTAGAGCCCATGACAATGTTTCATGCAAGCCTATTTCACAGTTCTGCACTGGGAAGGCCCAAAGGTCAGTGGTGGAAGCTAGAAAGTTTGTGCCAGCAGGATGAAGGAGCTGTGCTAGCAAACTGAGGGATCTCTACTGGAGCCAGGAAGTGATACTCAAAGTAATGACCAGAACTCCCCAAACAAGTATCACAGACATCCTCAGTGACAGTGAGGTCTGGAGCTCTTCTGATGATAACAGCCAAGTTTACACCAGAAAAGCCAGCATGACAATCTTCCCTAGGAAACTAAACAGTGCACCACCTTTCCCTCCAGAGCCAGGAAGCGATGCTCAAAGTAAGTACCAGAGCTCCCCCAAGGTGAATGGTAGCCATTCTAAGTGACAATGAGGCCCTGAGTTTCTCCATGATGAGAACAGCAGAGTTCACATCAGGAAAGCCAGGATGGCAAACTCCTTCAGAAGAACCAACAGCACCACCTCTCCCTCTCCAGTTCTCTTTTTATGCTGCTGGCAACAATCCTCAGGTGGGCCTTCCACACCTAGCATCACGATAATTCAGTTCAGCTGGGTGTTAGAGTTACACACGCGTTGTCAACCCACCACGATGCAGGTGTAGCCAAAGACTCTCTGAATAGAACTTGTTATGGCTTGCATCTAGATGTAACCCCACACACAAAGCCTTAAGTGATCATAGGTGGGAATTATCAGGAGTGGCTGGATTTAGGGGATGTGACGCAGGGACCAAGGATGTGACGCAGGAATTGACTCATGTTATGATGCTAGGATTCAGAGTGGGTAGCTTGGGTAAACTGTAAGAGACAGAAAAAGGACTGCTGTTGCTTGTTGCTTGCTGCCTTGCTGTCTTCTGCCTGCTGTGAACTGTTTCTCCTTTGCAATTCCCTCTGCTGTGTCACTCTGTCTTAGGGCCAGCCAATTATGACCTGAAACCTCTACAAACCATGAGGCAAATAAACCTTTCCTCCTTTAACTTTGGGTGTCAGGTATTTTGTCTCAGCAATGAGAAAAATAATTAAAACAGAATTTGGTACCAGGGCAGTAGGGTAATTGCTGCGACTATTCCTGACCATGTGGTTCAGAAGCCTTTGGAACTGGCTTTTAAGTAGTTTGTACAGGTTTGGAAATGCCAGCTGAAGAAGCAGCCCTGCAATGTCTTAAACTGTACTTGATGGGAGATTCTGGTCAGAGCTCAGAAGACCAGAATGCTGATAGAAATGATGCCAGTAAAGACCAGGTTCAAGAGGTTTTTGTTGGGAAGGAGGACTACACTGACTGTTGGACTCTAGACAACGTGTGTTATGGCATGGCAGAAAGTTTGTCTGCATTTTGCTCATGTCCAGAGATTCTGAGGCTGAGATTATTAGTAGACTAATTAATCTTGTATAAGAAATTTCAAGACAGTCTAACATTGAGGTGGTGACATGGCTACTGCTGGGGCTTTTACCCAGGTCTATGTTGAGAATCAAGAGCAAAAAACCCAGCAGAATGCTTGAAAACATTGTGAGTTTGACCAGAAAGGAAGCTCCACTAAAGTTGTGGCCTGCAAAGATAGAACAGAGAAGAAATTGGTCACTGAAAAGACTAGCAAGAAAAAGCCAAGTATTTTAGATGAGGACAACAGAAAAAGTGGCCTGAGGATATCATAGGAACCAGTAGGATTCTACCCTTTGCAGTCTCAAAATTGCAAAAATGAGAGTTTGCTTTAAGAAGAGAGCACTCTTAAACACAGCACTATGTTTCAGAACTGCAGTAGCCTAGGGAAGTCACTCCTTATGATTAGGCTCATAGGCTTTCAGTCCCTACAGCCAAGGTAGAAAGAAACTTGGCTACTGTTTCAGCTGGCAGCAGACCTTGGCATCATCCATGTGGTGCTGGTTTTAGGTGCATGCAGATTGCAAGAGTTATGGAGTCAGGAAAGCTTCTGCCCAAATTTCAGAAGTTATAGGGTCAGGAAAGCTTTCACCCAGAAGGCTAGAGAAGCCAGGAATGGGGCTCATATAAAGAAAACCGTAAGAAGGGAGCAGAGAAGCTCAAGAGAGAAGCCATAGTAGCTACAACCACTGGCAGTGCTGTAGTGGTTAACCACCCAAGTCCTTTGGAGTTTTCATCTTACCATACATTGCCTCAGATGCTGGACATGGAACTAGAGGATTTAATGTTCGCTCTAGTGGGTTTTGGACTTGCTTTTGAACCCATTAATTTGAATCTTCCTATTTTTTGAATCTACCTCTTGAAATGGTAATGTCTATCTTGTGCCATTGTATATTGAAAGTGTTTAACTTTCTTTTCATATGTTCAGGGACTCACAGCTAAGAATTTGCCTAAAATCTCACAGGAGCCTTTGGACTTAAATTTTCCAGCAATGCTGAAACCATTAGGACTCTGGCAATACCTAAAGACGGACTAAATGCCTTTTGCATAAAGGGATATGCACGAGTCTTTAGAGACCAGAGGCAGATTGTTATGACTTGTATCTAGATGTCCCCCAAAGCCTCATGGGGTCATAGGTGGGGCTTCCCACAAGTGGCAGGATCTGGGGTGTGTGATGCCGGGGTCAAGGATGTAATGCTGGGATTGATTCATGGTACGATCCTAGGACTAATGATGTGAGTGCTACCTGCCTTAAGAATGGGTAGCCTGGATAAAATATAAGACAGAAGGAGAGCTTTTGTTGTTTCTTGCCTGCTGCCTTGCTGTCTTCTCCTTCTGCCTTGGAGATAGCGAAGTATAAACTGCCTTAGAGATAGCCAAGTATAAATTGAAACGTCTCCACCCTATGAGCCAAATAAACTTTTCCTCTTTTAACTTTGGGTGTCAAACATCTTGTCTCAGGACTTCAAGAAAGATGGCAGAGCAGTAAGCAGCAGAGAAAACAGCTTCTCTTGAGAGTCACTGTCCAGACGCTGGAATACATCATCATGAGGAAGACAAGAAGGAAGGAAGTGGTTCCCCTGAACCCAGAAGGAATCTGAAGTACAAATTGAAGCCCATAGAGAGAGTGAAGAAAAAAACAACTTCAAGGTAGAAGAAAGCAGTAGCCAGCAGTGCCTTCTCCCTGAGATAGGACATCACCATGGGGACACAAGGTGACAGTGGTAGCTGGTGACCCCAGAGGCCTCTGCAGCAGCAGATGTAGAAGTCTGCACACTGGTTGACAGTGAGTGCAGTGGACTTAGTCCTCCTGTGGGAGAGAGCTATTAGCCAGAAGCCATTTAGGAGACAGGCCAGCCAAGCCCAGATCCCCCAGAACTGCTGCTGGCTTCCTCTAGCAGCTCCCAGCTGGGCTCAGATCCACAGAAACTGTTTGGACTGCGGCAAGTGCTGTGAATCTGGTCTCAGAGCAGGCCTGCTGAGGTTATCCACTACTCCACCATAAAGCAGTGGCTGGTTTGCTGAGATAAATTGGCACAATTTGGGACTCTGTCTCCCCAGGTTATCTACTAGTGAAATCAGAGAAAATCCTGGAAGTAGACTGTTTCTCTTTTCTCTTCTTGTTTTTCCTCTTTCTCCTTCATTGTTTTTATACGAGTATGAAAGTGGTTCCTAACCTTTTTGTGGGTGTGGTTCTGTTCTGTTCTTCCTTTTATCTCTTCCACCTCTCTTTTCCTTCAGTCTTCTGCATCAGTTTCCCCAAGTTGGTGTGATCCTTCTTTGTCCTCCAAACTTCTAGTCTCTTTCTCTTCTTCCACTTCTCTATTTTCTCCTTAATCCATTTTAAATTTTAACCCCCAAGGGAAAAATTGACACATTACAGACTTATATATTGCATATAATTATCTGGTTTGTTTAATATTATATTATATAATCACAAATCTAGTTCATAAAGGTTACAAATTAAAGGTTAGCTCAATTTATTGTTTTCTAGGTTGTGTTTTATGCTATTATACTGCTGTAACCAAAACCGACACAACTGTTCTAAACAGATGTTGTTCCTAATATTCTATGACTGAGATTAACTAATGATTATAGAAAATACAGTGGCACAGTGCCAAAGTACCAGGGAGTAGGCCAAACGAGCAACAATTTTTCATCTCCAACAAACTGAAGAGGTAAGCTCTTCCAACAGACTCAAACCCCAAAATCCAGCTATACCTAGAAGATACCTCAGAGAAGTAATCAACACCTAAGGATCCTAAATACTACCAATAAAGCAACCCACCACAGGCAACTTATAAGCATCATCCCAGGAATTAAACTAAAAAAAAAGACAGAAAATGAGAAGACACTGAAGCAAAATGCAACCCCAAACATCATTTGTCAAAGGCAAATTCAGGAGGCAATGAAGTGTAACAATCTGAAACCCCCCAACAGGTCTCTCTAAAGTGGAAACAACAAAAATTGAATGAGGTTCTGGAAAAAATGAAATCATAAATAATCTCTCAGATAACCACAGAGATTACCAAAATACACACCATGCTTAGCAACGTTAGAGCAGACAGACCAAAAATAGACAAGCTTAAGAAAATTATGAAAGCCAGGTGTGGTGGTATACTCCTGTAGTCCCAGCACTCGGGAAGCTAAGACAGGAGGATTGTTACAAGTTGGAGACCAGCCTGGGCTATAAAGTGAGCCCAAGGCCAACCTGAACTGCATAATGAGACCCCATCTCAAAAAAAAAAAAAAAAAAGATCAGCATAAGAAAGAAATGGAATCCATAAAGCAGATTCAGGCAGATAGCCAGGAGAATAAAAACTCCACTGAAAGTATCTGAAGCAGATTAGGCCAATGTGAGGACAAGATCTCAGCTATTGAAGACAGGCTTGCAGTTAGTAACCAGGAAAATTTCTCAAAACTGGCAAGGGACCATGAGAAATCAATCAAGTACCTGCTAGATGAGACAAAGAATAACTTTAGATTAACTGTAGTCAGTGAACAAGCAAGAGATACCACAAATGACATTTAAAAAATGTTCACAGACAACATGACAGAAAACTTTCCTGGTAGTGAAAAAGAAGTGAGTATACAGAACTGCAATTAGCAATGATTAAAAAAAAAACTACAGCCAGGCATATAATAGTCAAGATTCCAGAAATTCAACACAAAAACAGAACCCTAAAAGCTGTTAGAGAGAAGAAACAAATCAACTATAAAGGAAAGCCCATCAAAATTATAGCTGATGTCTCAGCACAAACTCTCAAGTCAAGGAGAACTTGGAGTGAAGTACTCCAAGTTCTAAAGGAAAATAACTTTCAACCCAGATTGATGTACCCTGCAAAACTATCTTTCAAAATTGATAAAGAAATAAGTATTTCCATCACAAAGAATATCTGAGAAAATTTATAACCACCAAACCAGCACTCAAAAATGTTCTAAAGGACATTCTAGAAGGAAATAATAAGGACTACAGTTCCATGAGCCCCAACAGAAGGAATCCACCAGGGAAGGCAAACAACTAGAGGAAAGGAGTAAAAAAGGGGGAGAGTCAACAACAGGAAAATAACATGACGAGGATAAGTCAATACATTTCAGTTATAACCATCAATGTCAATGGTCTTAATTAACCCAGTTAAAAGACACAGATTGGCAGAATGGATCAAGAAGCAAGATCCAACAAAATGCTAACACATTTAATTCAAAAAGAAATTCATAGACTGAAAATCAAAGGATGGAAAATAATACTCCATGTGATAGGAATCCCCCCAAAAGCTATTCCATTTGCAAACAAAGTGAATTTCAAGCCAAGACTGATTATGAGAAATACAGAAGGTCATGACATCCTAGTAAAGGCAACAACCCAAGAGGAAGATATAGAATCATAAATATATAAAGCAACAAATACCACTGGCATCCAACTATATGAAACATTCTAACGACAGGAAAAATCAAATATGCCCTAATACAACTGTATTGGGAGACCTCAATACTCTGCTATCACAAAAAGACAGATCAACTAGACAAAAAAATCAGCAATGAAATATTACAACTAAATCAAACTTTTCAACAAATGGAAGTAATAGATGTCTAGAGAGTGTTCCAACCCCACAATATCAGAATACACATTCTTCTCAGCTGCACATGAGACATTCTCCAATACAGACTATATATTGAGTCACAGAATATACTTAAGTAAACACAAAGGAATTCAAATTATCCCATGCATACTGTCAGACCACAGTCCAATGAAATTGGAAATCCATGCCAAAGGAAACCACAAGAACTGCACAAACACATGGAAATTAAATAGCACCCTATTAAACAACCAATGGGTCACAGATGAAATTAAAGAACAAATTAGACAGTTTTTACAGTTGATTGATAATGACACCACAATACACCAGAACTTGTGGGATACAGTGAAAGCAGTCTTAGGAGGGAAATTTATAGCAGTAAATACCCATATCAGGAAAACAACAAGCAATATAAACAACAATGTTGAACCTCAAACTTCTAGAAAAAGAAGAGCAGGCTAAGTCAAAATCTCATATGAGGCAAGAAACTATAAAAATTGGAGCAGAAATTAACACACTGGAGACTTAAAAAAAATGCAAGAATCAATGAACTGAAGAGTTGGTTTTTTGAAAAATTAAAGACAATTGACAAACCTTTAGCCAACCTTACCAAAAAGAGGGAAAGACTCAAATCTATGCAATTAGGAGTGAAATGGGTAAAATCACAGCAGACCCTGCAGAAATCCAGAAAATCACCTATATCTACTTTGAAAACTTATACTCTAACAAGATGGAAGGTACAGAAGAAATGGATAGATTTCTAGATACATATGAACTACCAAAGCTGAATCAAGAAAATATAAAAATACTAAATAAACCAATATCAATAAACGAAATCAAAGATGTAATTTAAAAATCCATCAACAAAGAAAATCCCAGGCCCTGACAGATTCACTGCTGAATTCTACAAGAAATTTAGAGAAGACCTACCACCACTACTTCTCAAATTAATGAAATTAAATGGGAAGCAATACTACCAAGTTCATTCCTAGAAGCAAGTATTACCCGATACCAAAAGCAGAGAAACGCCTAACTAAGAAAGATAATTATAGGCCAATCTCCCTCATAAACATTGATGCAAAAATCCTCAAAAAGATACTAGCAAATGACTGCAGCAAATCATCAAAATGATTGCATACCATGATCAAGTGGGATTCATCCCAGGGATGCAGTGATAGCTGAACATATGTAAACCCATAAATGTAATACACCATATTAACAGAACCAAGGACAAAAATCATAGGATCATCTCAATGGATGCAGAAAAATATTTTGACAAAGTCCAAAACATATTCATAATTTAAAAAAAAACTTTACAGAAAATTGGAATAGATGGTCTTTATCTCAATCTGATAAAGCCATCTATGACAAACCAACAGCCAACATCATACTAAATGGACAAAAACTGAAAGAGTTTTCTCTAAAATCAGAAACAAGATAAAGATGTTCTCCATGTCTACTCTTACTCAACATAATCCTGGAAACTTTGCCCAGAGTAATTAGACAAGAGAAAGAAATAAAAGGATAAAGATAGGAAAGGAAGAAGTTAAACTATCATTATTTGCAGATGACATGATTCTCTACTTAGAAGACCCTCAAAACTCCACCAAAACACTACTAGATTTAATAAGAAAATTCAGTAATGTAGCTGGTTACAAAGTCAATACTCAAAAATCAATAGCCTTCCTGAACACAAAAAACAAATTCACTGAGAGAGAAATCAGGGAAAAGCACCCCAAAAATGAAATACCTAGGAATCAATCTAACAAAGGTGTAAAAGACCCCTACACTGAAAACTACAGTACTCTGAAAAAGGGCATTGAAGAGGATATTAGACAACAGAAAGATATCACATGCTCTTGGGTAGGAAGAATGAATACAGTGAAAATGGCCATACTTCCAAAACTGTTACACAGATTCAATGCAATCCCAATCAAAATTCGAATAGCATATCTCACAGACTTAGAGAAAACAATCCTAAAATTCATCTAGAACCAGAAGAGACCTTGAATAGCAAAGGCAATCTTGGGCAATAAAAATAAGGCAGGGGGTATCACAATCCCTGACTTGAAGTTATACTATAAAGCCACTGTAATAAAAACAGTGTGGTACTGGCAAAACACAGACCTGAAGATCAGTGGAACAGATTAGAAGATGCAGAAACAACTCAAGACATAGTGAACTACTTTATGTTTCACAAAGGTGCCAAATACATTCACTGGAAGAATGATATCCTCTTTAATAAATGGTGCTGGATAAACTGGCTCTATACATGATGAAGATTAAAACTGGACCCACATCTTTCACCATGTACCAAGCTAAAATTGGAGTGGATTAAAGATCATAAATTAAAACCGAAACATTAAATCCAGTGGAAGATAGAGTAGATAAAACTCTTGAAGACACTGGTATAGGCAAAGACTTTAGGAACAAAACCCCAACTGCACAGGAACTATAACCAAGAATCAACTGGGATCTCATCCTCCAGAAAGCTTTTGCTCAGCAAGAAAATTACCAACAGAGTGAAGAAACAACCCATAACATGGGAAAAAATATTTGCCAGCTGTACCTCAGATAAAAGATTACTATCAAGAACAGATAAAGACCTTAAAAAAAAAAACCAAAACAGTTCTCCCAGATTTAAAGATCCAATCCAAAAATGGGCATCTGAGATGAATACACACTTCTCAGATGAAAAAATATAAATAGCAACTAACTATGTGAAAAAATGTTCAACATCACTGGTCATTTGAAAGATGCAAATTAAAACAACACTGAGATTCCACCTCACCCAAGAAAGAATGGCTATTATCAAGAAATCAACCAATAACACATGCTGCCAGGGATGTGGGAAACAAAGAATCATTCTCCACAGTTGGTGGGAATGCAGAGTGGTGCAACTACTGTGGAATCAGTGTGTGGAGATTCCTCAAAAAACTAGGACTACAGGTCCCATTCAACCCAGCTATTCCCTTTCTGGGTATCTTCCCAATACAATTAAAAACATCATACCACAGCGATATATGTGCACCAATGTTGATAGCAGCACATTTGTAATAGCCAGATCTTGGAAACAACCTAAATGCCCATTGACTGAGGAATGGATAAAAAAGATGTGGTATTTTTATACAATGGAGTACTACTCAGCCATAAAGGAAAACCTGGAGACTTTTATAAGTAAATGGATGCAATTTAAGACCATACTCATAGAGGGGGAAGATGGCGGATCAGTAAGCAGCAAAATAGGGAGCCTCTCTGAGAGAAACAGCTCAGATGCTGGAATAAAACATCCTGGAGAAGACCAGATGGAGGGAGATAGACCCTCTCAACCCAGGAAGAAACTAAAGGGAAAGCAAAACAAAAAAGAAAAGAAAAGAAAATCGTGGATGGAAGGCTGTAGCCAGACACGCTCTCACTGGAGCCGGTCCCACGGCTAGAATGTGGAGACACGTGGTCGCAGTAAAGTTGGGGGTTAGTGAGCCTGAGGGCCTCGGTGGGAGGAAGAGGTCACAGAGGGGAGCAGCTGAGTGGAGAGCAGCACTGGGCTCGAAGATCTGTACCAACTCACAGTGAGTGCGAGGAACTTAGTCCTCCCATGGGAGTGGGTGACTGGCCAGGTGACATTTTGGAGTCAAGCAGAACAAGCCCAGAACCAGAACTGTAGTGGCTTCAGTCAGCCACTCCTAGCACAGAGCAGGTTGGTGAGAATTGCTCAGACATAGTGAGTCCTACCACTATGCGCGATCCAATAGCAAAGGACGAGGTCTCCCTGAAACTATCCCTAACTGGCCCCATCCACTCCACACACACTAACGTGGTGAAGACTCCCAGAGCCTGACCAGCTCAGAAGGGAGGGGCCAGGCTGCCCCACCACTGCTTGTACTTCAGCAGTCATCAGCAGACTGGGGAGGGCAGCAATCCCTAACCAGCACACTTCAGAGTAATCATGGTCAATACAGGAAGTGCCAGGGACCCCCATTGTCCACTTGTCTGGAGGAAATCAGAAACATGACAAGAGGAAGAAACAAAAGAAAATCTCCAGCCCTCAACACAAACACTACTGTCCCAGGGGAGGTAAACACAGAAGGGATCGGGGTTTGCACACCTGGGGTGTGGGAAAAAGCAGTATCTGACATAAAGAATTATCTTCATGACATTATAAAAGAACTAAAAACAGAAATTCTAATACAAGTAAAGGAAGATATAAGAAAAATAATAAAAGAAATGTTAAGTACCTCTCAAGAAGACATAGATGGAAGAATGGAGGGACATAGAAAAAGGAGAGAAACCTTCGATGAAGAATATAAAAAAAAATCTAGAATACATGAAACAGATTAAAAGAGATTACCAGGAAATTAAAAACTCCATTGAAAGCTGGCAAAACTGCTTGAAAGAAACTAAAGATAGACTATCAAACCTTGAAGACAGGTTTGTAACGTGTGATCATGAAAGGAAAGATCTTTTAAAAATAACAAGGAACCAGGAAGTAATAATACAATGGCTAGAAAGATGACATGAGGATCTATAACTTAAGAATAAAAGATGTGAGTGAAGAAGCAGAGGTAAACACAAATGAAATACAAAGGCTCTTTACAGAAATCATTAAAGAAAACTTCCCAATCACAGGAAAAGGAAGTGTTATCCAGATATATGAGGCATACAGAACTCCAGCCAGCTATAACCAAAATAGATCTACACCCAGAAATATAATAATCAAGATCCCAGAAATTCAACACAGAAACAGAATATTAAAAGCTGTCAGAGAAAAGAAACAGATCACCTATGAAGGAAAAGTCATCAGAATCACAACAGACTTCTCGACACAAACCATCAAATCAAATTTATGCTGGCATTGTTCAGATAATTGAATGCAGATGTCTTGTGCTCTGGGTGAATGATTTGGGGATGACAATGCACAATGTATATACCAAGGTTGCCCCCTGATTGATGTGTTTTGAAATTTTTATTTTTTCTTTTTCTCCTTGAAATAAGATCAATCTTTTAATATTTATTTATTTATTTGTTTGTTTGTTTATTTATTTATTTATTACCAAGGATCAAACTCACAACCGTGTGCTTGCAGAGCAGGCGCTTATGCCGCTGAGTTAAATTCCCAGCCCCCAAGATCAATCTTTTAAAAAAGATATTTTGGGCTGGGAGTTTAGCTCAGTGGCACAAGCACCTGCCTGGCAAGTACAAGATCATGAGTTTGATCCCCAGTACAAAAAAAAAAAAAAGATATTTTGTGTCAGCAACAAGAAACATACCTAAAACAGAAATCTAATTGTATAAGAAGTAATACCAAGAATCAACAAATGGAATTGAATAAAATTTAAAATCATCTGCATAGCAAAGGAAACAATAGAGTTAAGAGAAAACCTAGGGTAGGAAAAATTTTTTCCAGTTTTTCCTCGGAGGAGGGCTAATATCTATAATGTATATGAAGAATTCAAAAAAATTAGATTCACCAAAATAAAAGTCCCAGTCAAAATATGGCCAACTAAAAAAGTAGCCACTTCTCTGAAGTACGAATAGCCTATAAATACACAAAAAATGTTCAACATCTGTGGCTATTAGAGAAATGCCAATTAAAATAACACTGAAGTTCCAGAAAGAATGGTTCTCATCAAGAAATCAAAGAAAGAAAGAAAGAAAGAAAGAAAGAAAGAAAGAAAGAAAGAAAGAAAGAAAGAAAGAAATCAAATAGTAGCAAATGCTAGTGAGGCTGCAGGGAGAAAGGAGCTCTTCTACGCTGTTGGTGGGAACATAAGCTGATACGACCATTATGAACAGTATGGAGATTCCTCAAAAAACTAGAAATCCGGCCCTTCACCCCCAGGAAGTCTCCCAGAAAGCAGCATCTCGGGCTGTCTCTTTGGGACCCGAAAGTCTCAGACCCGTAGAGTGGCCTGGGCTGTTTGGATCGAAAGTCTGCGCAGACCTGCATCTTGGCGCGACTGTTTGGGACTGGTAAGCACGCCCTTCATCTGCAGGGAACTGCCTGGAGATCGGCATCTGGGCCAGGTCTGTTTGGGCCCGTAGCCCCGCCCTTCACCCCCAGGAAGTCTCCCAGAAAGCAG